>KB671609.1:543158-581019 GCA_000349105.1 Anopheles epiroticus
ATAGCTGCGAAAGCAGCACAGGTGAGTCGATCCGATTGTCCAAAAGTCCTGTGACAAAGGTCCTCTGGGCGTTGCAGTTCCGCTGTTTGAGGGATTCGATCCCGAGAAGCGCACATCGTCCAAGACCTGAGAGCCAACCGGATGCATTTCCGCTGGATAGACTCTAGACGGGCTAGAGATCGTGTCGCAGTTGGCCACCATACCACGGACGCATATTCTACCACGGAACGTACAAGCGAGCAGTACAGCATCTTGATGACAAACGAGGCATAGACCAAACTGATGGTGGCACCACCAGCGACCCTACTAACAAATGCCGATTTACGTAGAGGTGACGTACGTAGGTAGGTGAACGCACTTTAAAAGTCGTCCAAAATTTCACCTATCTCGGGTCAAAAGTCAGCACCGACAACAGCAGTAGAAGTTGAGCTGCGCGCACGGCAGCTGGCGGTCAGCCGGTCTTTCTATAGCCTGAGGAAACATTTCCCCTCACAAAACCTGCGACGAACACATTATACAACACTTTACAGTAACACATTATAAATTTAATACTTAAGATTTCTCCTTATGTTTACAAATTGTACGTTTATGATCTTTCGGAACTGTTTATCTAAGTAACACCCTTCAGGAACTGCTGACTGCTGCATGATGCGTATCTGCTTAACGCAAAACTATATAAAAATGATGTTTTTTTTACTGCCCGGGATAAGTATTCTTCTTAAACATAAAAGATAAGCCCCCCAATCCCAACTAAAGTAATGAGTGTGGGATGGCGTAAAAATATAGTTTATTAAATTTGGATGACCGACCATCGCCGGAGTGTAATTTTGTGGTTGGAGCGTTAACATCGGATATATGAGATTGTTATGTGGCTGGTGGCCAAAACCCAAAAAAAAAAGAAAAGAGGAAGGAAACTACCCCATCCCCTTCCCCTTAACCTCAGCTGGGGAACCTCATTTGTGGCTGGTGCTGCAGGAGAAGCGCCGGCAGAGTGGTTTGAGGCAATTTTAATTGGATAAAGTTTGTTGATAAAGCGGAAACTATGAATTAAGCATATGTGTGTGTCTCGTTGCATAAAACCATACCCCAGCGTAGAGCAAAACCCTTCACCTCCCCCCCGTCCAAGCGGCGTTTGAATAATGATTATTGTCTCATCTTTTTATTATTACCCGCTTCCAGCGCGGGTGAGGTTTAAACCACCCTTTCCTCCTATTTCGCCTAGTCCTAGTCCGAGGGTTTTCCCCGACAGTCGTATCAAATTAATCAACAATAAGTGCAAATTTACGGCCCATCCGTAGATATATTATGCAAGGTTTTTTTTTGTTCGTATATCGCATTTTCCTCGATGGTTGTGGCGATCCTGTGCCGGACACTTCACTCTTCCCTCCCCCGCCCCCCATCAAACCGTCCCATGTCCCATGCGTGTGGCCTCAATCACTGACCCGAAACAGTGCCCGTTTCAATTTGTGCATTTCGGGATGTCAACGCTTATTTGTCATTATGGGCACCACACAAACACACACACACACACACACACACACACACACACACAAACCCGCTCACGGCTCACCCGTGTATTTGTGTAGCAATTTTAATAAATTAAAACAATGTATAATAACGACGTCGAAGCAGCGGCGACAAAATTGACAGGCCTGGCCAGGCCAAACCGGGCCGTGTTCCACATTTTGTCCACATCGTTATGCTGCACAGACACACGGTCACAGATACGCGGGGGTTTGGAAAAACAAAGAGCCTGTCCACTTTAGCAGCATTAATATGAAAGCTTCCGCTGGTTTCCGTTTATGAAATGCGTCAACTGAAACGGCGTAGCTGGAATAAGGCTCGTTTTAATGCGTCGCTTTACCAACCGATTATCTGATGTACCGAAAACAAAAGCGATCCCTCAAAGAGAGAGAGAGAGAGAGAGAGAAAGGGAAGGAGAAAGAGCAACACAGCTTTTTATTTAATGTTGGCACAGTTTTGCAATCTGTAACAATGTGGTTTCGGGGGAAAATCCTTACTGCCCGCTGGAAAGCAGGCATTTCCCTCATTTGGGAAACCGTACGTCCAGCGGATTTACGTCGAACTGCGTTGCCGACCGATCGACGACGAATTATCAAAAATAAATAAAAGCACTGCAACTGCTACGGCATACATAAATTATTAAACACGCGCCTTCGCCGAAAGCCCGCACTTACCTTGGTGCAACTGGTTTGCCTTTGTCTGCGGGCTGTGGGTGGAAAAATTCTGCAAGTGAAAGTCTACACTTCCACTGCGCCCGCTTTTGTGCGTTAACCCATGAAGAGGGGCTTAAAAAGGTTTGATATCTTGAACCATCGATTGAAGCCGTTAAAATCTGGTAATTTATTTAAAATTTCGATTAATTATTACACACCATTGGGCGGGACTGGCTTGATGCGGCAACAGTGCGGCCAGCGCCGGAGGATTATGA
The DNA here is from genome assembly GCA_000349105.1 of Anopheles epiroticus. Lineage (NCBI taxonomy): Eukaryota > Metazoa > Arthropoda > Insecta > Diptera > Culicidae > Anopheles > Anopheles epiroticus. The sequence goes on from KB671609.1 coordinate 545,611, forward strand.
GTGTCTCCTTATACGTCCTGCATCTGTGTGGAAACCCCAAATTTGCGCGGGTGTTGCGGGCTTCATTTTAATTAGTGATTACCACCGAACCACCTGCTGCTGGTTTAATTTTTCTTTCTCACCTTCTCGTTTCCCCATCGCATTCCTTTAAGCTTATCGTTCTCATTAGTGAAGGGGCTGAGAGAAAAGTCCCCGATCGTGTTCAGTAGTATAACGAATATAAGCCTTTATTAATGTACGGTTTCATCTTGCGTGTGTGTTGTTGTGTAATGCATTGAACGTACTACAAAAATATAGCTCGATAAAAAAAAAGTAGTAAGCAAAGGGTAAACTGTATTTTTGTGGGTCTGCATGTTTTTTTAGTCTTAAAAAAAAGCTTTAATTACATATCATTGCTTTGAAAAGCTTTATGACGCATGGGAACACATAATAGCTTAAGCACAGAAACGTTGTTTCACCATCTTAAAAGCGCGCCATCGCGGGCGGTTGATACTTGAACCAAATGATAACACACATAGAAACGGAGAACAGAAAGCACACGACCAGGCACAGAAAGATTAATGCCACCGCGCAACTGATGCGCCCATTTTCCACGCGTATCATTGCGTGTTGCGTGTGTAGGAAGAAACGGAAAGCAACGATGTAACAATGCAATCTAAGTAGACACTGGTTTCGTGTGCTTTAGTAGGTTTCTAAACTACGCAGTTGAGCTTTTTGATAGCTTTGTTGACCACTTTCAATCATCTGCTCTCTCTCTCTCTGCCTCCCTCTCTCTTCCTCCCTACTTTATCTGCCTTGTTTTGTTAGTTCTTTTAACTTCTGTTCTGTTTTGTATCGCTCTTTAGCTTGTTTTCGAAAAGTGTTTTCTTTCTTTCGTTTGTTTTATGTTTATTGTTTTTACCTTGTAGTATACGTGTGACGTTGTGTTTTGCTGAAGCAGCGTTTGTAACGTTTAAGCGGGTATTTTACAAATTGTCTGATGCCTATCTGTTTTTGAACTTTTGCAGTTTTCTTTTTTTCTTTCCTTCTTCTTCTAAACAGCATGCAAATACTTTTTTCTTGTTTGTTTGCCACAAAAGCTCGCAGGATTTGTTTGGGTATTGCTTTCGCTCGCCACACCTTAACTTAGCTTGTAAGCACACGGGACATTTGAACGCAAGGACGCTTTCGATGTGACACACACGCACACGGAGCATCGTTTCCATCCACGATGCAGATGGTAATCGAGGACAGCACCGGTTTTAAGCATGATGTTGCGTTCCTGGCGGTGCCCGGTAGCCCGGGTAGGTGTTGTTCAGTGCATTCTTGGCGAAGAAGTCGGAGTAATCCTGGCGTGGGTACAGATGTTGTTGAGTTTGAGTCGCCGGCCGATCGTTATGAAAAGAGGATAAGAAAGAGAAAGAAACACAGAACACATTAGACTGGATTAGACAGAAATGGATGGGATTTTGGGGGGTTGCATTCTGGAGTAGGAGAATTAGCTTGATAAATGGATGGCTTGCGGGCTTACTACGGTTTCTATAACAGATTTCGGCTCGTACGTGAAGTGGTTACATGTGCTTCAGTTTCTGCTGTTCACGATCATCTGTACATTTGTACAGTTCATTTATACCCGGGAAGAGTGTCTGGAAACTGATGTTTCGTTTGTAAAGATTAAGCTGTGGAGTAATCACACATTTACTTCATCGCAAGCTATACTTTGGTACTGGGTAAGGAAATCATGGCAAAAAAAAAACGGAAAAGCTTTTCAGTGTACCTTACTACCCTAATGTGCATTGCCGGATTGGGTTGCATTTACCATTGCCATCGCTTTGTGAGAGAGGAAGATGGCACTGCGATGCCACCTGGTATTTGAACATAAATATCAATTATAGCATCGAGCGAACGGTTGAACCGGGATTTCTTCCCACCATTCACTAATCACAATTCAATTGAACGGTGATTTATTTAGTTAACACATGAAATGAGTTGAATGTAAAAATTATTTCAAAACAAACCATGCGGAAAATGTGTGACCCGTGTCTGCAACTCTTCAGAAACGATTATCGATTTTCTCTCTCTCTCTCTCTCTCTCTCTCTCTCTTTCTCTCTCTCTCTCTCTCCTATAGATACAAAACAGATCCTTTCTTTCCTTATAGCGAAGCTGTAGCTGTGCGATTAATTAATCTAACCACTGAATTGGAAATAGTTTTAGTCGCACTGAATGGAATAGAAGATGATTTTGCTGCACATCAGTGCTTGTACGAGTTGTGTATTAATAAAACCGCACTGTACCGCACGGTACCGCCGGATGAGAGTCAATTATAAAAGTGATTAAATGCTGGCTACATTCATAGAAAAAGTGCTGATATCATTTGACGAAGAAGAAAATGTCGTCATAGAAGTGTCACGAAATAGGAACAAGCTACTTAAAATCGTTTCAGTCGGGAAATTTATTTTTGTAGAAATTTACAGTATGTTAAAAAATTGAACTTTATTTTAGAAATAAACAGTACGGTAAAAAAATCATGAAATTTGCATGTTCTTATATTGAAATTGATTTACATTTGAGGATGAATCCCTTCAAACTTATTCATTAATTGAAATATTCTTTAATTGATTCCTGATGAGGCCAACTCAGTGATTTAAATGGTAACGGCGCAGGCCAGTTATTTGATCCGACGTTTTGGTAACGAATCCCGTTTGTACTGCTGCCCCCCGCCATATGCAGTATTGACTATCATTGCTATGGAAACACTTAGTCATAGGAAAAAAACTGCACATTAGTGCTGCAGTAGGCCTTTGCCCCTTTGAGGGTCGTTGTACCACTTAAAAAGTTCATCATAAGAAATCATCAACTAACAACTTCCATTTCATGGTTAACCCTAAGTTTGAATGACAGTTGTATTATTTGGATTTTGACGTTTTTATTTATTTAATTCAGATCATTTGGATTGTTAGGTGCTATGGGACGATTTAAGAAAAATGGACTTAAAATTCTCACGTTTCAGTAATAAATGCAGAAAAGTGAGTAGTTTCAATTGCTTACATGCTTTAGTTCTATGACTGCTCAATGTTCCTAACTATTGATCTATAATTCTCATAATTACAGATCTATAATTACAGATTTGGTTCACATTCATTCAAAATTTTTCGTCTGTGAAAAACTGTGGACAGTATAGTTTGTTGAGCAGGAAAACATTATATTGAGCTTCTTTAAAATCCATCCAAAGTTGTTGATGAACCTTGAAAATAAAGTTTTTTTGTTTCTGATGGCTTTTAAAAAATTTAGATTTTCGTTCGTGTGAACATATTTGGCTCGTATTTTAGTTAAGTTGACTGAATGTTGTAGTAATTAATCCTCATATTAATCTTAATATTGTGGCTGTTTTCTGGTCTTTTCTAAGAACATAATGCCTAACTGATGATAGTTTTTGTTTTCAGGTATGACATGATATGATTTAAATATATTATAATTATTTTGGGGCAGCTAGGATGTCTACTTGGTAGTGGCGTAGGATTGTGTCACATGATTAGGCAACCAATTCCGTTCGGACCGCTGCCGGCCCCCATACCCAGACAGACCCGATTGACTATCCTATCCTATCCTATGCTATGGGTACACTAAATCGCAAGCGCTCATACGCAGGATTAACAATCTTGATATGGATGGGTACACTCACTCACAGAAAGAGCCAAAACTAATGTGCTTTGCACCCTACAGAGATTGTTTTAAGTTTGTAACGCTTAGTATTGTGGTTAATCATAACCATGATAACTATTTCCTTTTATTTTATGTATTTCGGTAGTAGCTCCTTCTTGTTTCCAAGTCATTTAATAAAAAGCTTCAGTGACATGCCTTTCGCTGGGGGCTACGGGATTTGTCTTGAGTCTTGAATAATGCTTAATGTGTCCTGTACTATTTTATGGATCTTTTCTTATTTTTTTAGAGCCGCTTCTTTGTCGGCTGCTAACTATTTTCCCAAGAGAAGTGATTATAAAGTGCTCAGCGCTAGCGTTCAGATCACGTGAATGTTTTTGATGGGCTAAAGGAAAACCATTCCCAAAATAAGCACAATTAAATTTAATGAAAGGTAAAAAAAGTGTTTACCCCATCACCAGCACGTTGGTTCGGAATGGCAAAAAAAGGAAACCCCTCCAAAAGTAATGCCCCATTTTCGGGTTGGGGCAGTGTGTTGTGCTCCTGTTCCGGATCGATAAAACCTATTAATTTGCACACGGGCGTTCGAATCTTTTGCTCGAATTAATTCCATCGAAAGGGCAATTATTCGCGGCACCGACACGGGGTTTGTGCCGCACAGCTCGTGTTTAAATCGTGCGAGCAAATACCACGTTGTGCAGTGCATTTTAAGATTGTGTTACGCTTAATGGGATGGATGTGCAAATGGGTGCGGCGGGGTCAGTACCTGCAACAGCAACCAAAACGAAAAGAAAGACGGTCCATTTGAAACACGGTGCAGGAACGGATCGTACCGCGGTGAGTGTTGAAATCCCATTTTTCCCAGTGATGTGTGCGCACAGATATGCGCTCGGTAAGATGAGTTCGGTGCAGGTGGGAAACCGAGCAAATGGGCTGGGTTTCGATCGAGAATATGGCTTTTTGGTGTTCTGACTTTTCCTGTGTTACGCGTTACGGGGTTTTGTGTGTTTTTTTGTTCAATTCCCCTTTTTAATTGTTCACCAGTACCAAAGCCCAGGCCGGAGCAGCGGCTGCGAGATGAGCCTCACTATCAAATTATAAAAAATGGCCCCAACGCCAATCGTGCTGTCCTCCCGATCGCGGAAAGGCGCTGAAAGCGCGGAAATCCTCCCGGTTCTCGCTCGCTCACTGTTGTTCTCCGTTCGCTCTATTGTTTGATGCGTGTGCTGGGTGGGAATGGCCGCGGGGAAATTCCGGAAAAAAGCTCAACCCGTTTGTTACGGATATCCAGGGTTTTTGTGTGTGTGTGTGTCGGTGTGCGGATGATGTCAAACTGATTCCGATAATCTCGCTGGCTCGTTAGTTGTGGCTTTCTGTAACAAAAAAAAAATAGCCAACAAGGAATCATCCCCCACGCATTGTTCACGTTTGGCTTAAAGGTGTCAAAGTACAATACAGCAAACGGGAAGTTTCGTTTTTGTTTTCGTTTGCTTACTTTCGTCCACACCTTTCACCGTGCAATATGCACGGTTGTGTCGTTTCTTTTTCAAGAGACTGGGATAGTGTGAGTGCGTTTTGATACGTGTGCGTGTGTACTTTCGTTCATCTTCGATCCATTATTCGTACCCTTGTCATCGGAGGTTTTTTTTTGCGAAGGGTGTTCGACAAAACCGATCTACCTAAATTGATAGGATTTTCTCATAAAATATCCGTCAATTTAAAAAGACCCTCTTTATGACAACGATCTATATTGTCAATGTTTAATATGGCTATGGAGTGCAGTACACTGAAACAATGAATTTTATTAAATTTTGTCCTTTTTTCACATATTCTATTAAACAAACATTTATTAAACCATACTTAAACAATGGAAGCCTTCCCGCAATTAGATGGGATTTTAAACTACAATAGTTTTCCTGCAATAGCTGTGGAAATGATAACTTTTGGTGATAGAGCACGTTTGCCAACAGGGGAGACTATAAGCTGTTGAAAAAGCCATCTGTCTGCAGGTCGTTCGTTCGGCGGTTTTAGAATTACCACCTGTCATTTCTCTGTAGTCCTGTAGCCACTGGTGTACAGTGAGATGAATCGTTTTTTTTTTGTCGTACGAATGTACAGTCAGTCATACAGGCTACCTTTTTTCAAATGTTGAACAACTGTCTATCGATGGAGGAATAGTCTTGGCTCTGTTACCATCGGTACATGAAAGGACTATTTTATGCTCAGAGAGATGGAAACTAATTCACATCCTGTTCTAGAGCTGCAATGGTTGGTAAGTATAAGAGAGGAATAGTAATTAGATTAGATTAGGATGTGCTGTTGAAAAATGTAACAAATAACCATCCTTTTAGCATTAGCCTCTTTGTGTAATTTATCCTTTTTGAATATAAACGATTATATTGTTAATTAGTTATTTTCTCAGTGATTTACTACCTCACCAGATTTATTTTTGATTTATTCAGTAGGAACGTCTTGGATGTATGACTCTCTTCCTGTATTTTGTTAAAGTAAAATTCTTGCTTTATGAAAATCTTTCGGGAAATATTGGTACGTTAAAATCAAGAGACGTTTGGACGGCTCGGTGGTCTCATGAATAGTACGGCGTAGGCTTGTTTCATACGATCAGGCCCAACGTTGCATCGAATCCCATTTAGACTGCTGCCGCTCCCCAACCGCAGGATTGACTATCCTGCTATGGATACACTTTTAATCACAACGTAAGATTAACAATCTTGATATGGATGGTTACACTCAGTCACAGAGAGAGTCAAAGCATATTATTATTATTAGTAGCACTGGTTAGGCCTAGACCCTACTGGGTTGTTGTGCCTTACAAGAAGAAGAAGAAGAAATTCAAGAGATCAATCATGTTCTATCCGGTCAAAGAGATCTGTTCGTGATGGAACGCTTAAACTGAACGTAATAGCATATGTTTTGTATATGAACAAAATGGAAATATTCGTAGAAAATGATTATGAGTTTAATTGATTTCTATAGTGGTAAGCAGCCAGCCAACTTTAACCTCTCTTCATCGTAAAAATAATCTGATTGAAGTAATTAGAAAATTCTAAAAATATATAGTGTTTAATAAAATTATAATCTAAATTACTAACAAAATTATAATTTAAGGCTGTACTTTTAAAAATAAAGTTACAACGTTTTGTTTCTAAATTATTGTTTTTTTCATTTGTTTAATAGTTATTTATTCTGTGGTAAAAATAAACGTTTGCATTAACTTTAAACTTTGAATTGAATTAATGAAGAAAGATACAGTTCGAGTAGGTACAGCAAGGTTTGCCTAAATATAGTTTACATTACTTTACATTTTCTTCTTTTGCTTTTGTTTTGCTCGAAAGCCTTAATTTCGTGACTTTGCGTTAAAATGAAGACAATTGTCTAATGACTGTAGATGAAATAAGCTTTTCTATTAACCAAGCAGAGCTAACACGCTCAACGGTCTTATTTCACAATCAACACAGTAAATTATCTGCTTTTTGATCTAGTCGTAGATGCGTACACACCAACGGTCATAAAGATTTTCCTTACAGAAAGGTTACACTTCAATTCATTTTACCTTCCGAGCCATGCACTCACTCGCCTGCATTCTATCTATTCCTATCGTCGAAAGAAAGTTATCGAAAGAATCGTATGACTTCATCTCTACCCACTGCTGTGCTAGACTCGTTTTTTTTTTCGCAGCCCACAGGTTCTCAACGTCCGCTGAATTCAATTAGCATTGATTTTAATTCAATTTCCTTTTTCCAATTCTTTGCAGAAACGTCAAAGCAAAAGCCGTACCCAAGCTCAACTCATTCGCTAGTGGACATCCGAACGAACCCGTGGCTTGTGCAGCCCGGTTCCGAGATCCAGATATTAAGGTCAGAAGAAAAGTGTGACCGAGAGGTGAAAAATCGTACCTCGAACCGCGTAGGAATATCATTGCGAAACGAGCGGAGGCGAGTACAGGGGAAAACTGATTCGATCGAACGCAACAAAAAACACAAGCCTTTAGGAAGCTATTCATACATATATATGAGTATGGATGTGGCGTTCTGCAGGTGCAATCGGTACCGCGATGAGGTTTTATGAAGGAACTCTTCCACGAACGAAAAGCAACAAAAGTAGCTGGCAAGCTACATAGGGTCCAATACGTGCACACGTACACCACAGCCAGGCCTGCCCGTTGCAAAGGGAAGAGATTATCTTCTATTAGATGAAAGCTTTTGACTTGATCCTCTTGCCGTTTTTGTGCGAATGTACGTAATTAGAAATCATTCCGTGGATGTTGGGCGAGCTCTGGGGCCGTTGCCGCGCTGTGGTTCGTTTTTATTCACGGTCGTGATTGAATTGAATGCAATGCATATGACTTGGTACGAAAAGGTGTATCAATTAGGGGCTGTTCATTTGGACGCGGTTCGAAACGTCGGCAGCGTTGGATTACAACACTAGTCGTTGCATTATTAATAATTTTAAAACTGGGAGGACAGAGCGGAGAGTTTCATCTTGTGCATAATTACAGAAAGAAATAAAAAGGGAAAGGGTGTTCAATTGTACACTCTTCTAAAACATCCATTTATGAACTTTTCATTATACGAGACATGATACGCATTGATGCAGCTAGACATGTTCATTTGCATTCCAAAAAGTCGCATCTAACACTATCTAAATTATCCTCTTGCATGTCCATTCCAATAGCCGGAAGGAAGGAAGAACAATAAACCATTTTTCCACTTGCGTCCCATTATCTGAACAACTTCACATTGCGCTAACCAGGTGGTGGAGGAAAAAAGAAACAGTAAACCACACAATTCCGTACTAGATAACAATGCAACGACCGATATAGTGCAACGGTGAAAGGTACGAAACATTACTCCATTAATGTTGCACGATGCACCCTGCGCTGCCCTGTAACCGTAGATGATGATGATGATGATGAGAATGGAGGTAACGATAATGATGGTAAAATTCTCGCAGATTGATTGTGTTTGCGCTTTGGAGGGGGCGGAGGGGGGGGGGGAGGGATGGTCGGTGATGAGTTGGTGGTAGGTTGGCTATGTGGTTTACGCTATTCATACGCAGCATGCATCCGTCCGGCAACTTTATGTACGCTCGCTGGATGAATGCATCGGAACAATGCGTTGTTCGATTGCGTCCAGCAGGACGGACGGTTCGTCTACGCCATCGTGAAGTCGCTAATTATAATGATGGTTGGCAAAAACATCAAGCGAGAAAAAGAAGTAAAACCAGTTGAAGCGGGTTGCATGAGAACGGCTCGATGTTAAACAATAGGGTAAAATTGACAAAGGAAGTTATGAATATTCCAACCCAAACTGCAGGGTGTGTTTCAGTGCGTATCTAATGCGGGACAATAGATTATAAAAATATCGCACTCATGATAATAATAACTATTCAATTTAATTCAGATAGAAATGCTCTCAGAACCTGTAAAAGTTGCAAAACCCAGTACAGGTTAAATGAGGCATATTTAACATATTTCTTAGAGGTTGTTTCTAGAAAACAGATGCGCTTGTTAATACCATGCTACTTTGTTTGTTTGTTTGTTAAATAATCCGTTTTTCGAGCATAACTAGTTAGTTTAATTTATACGCTATTCTTCGGTATTTGTGATTCCCGGGAAGAAAGGAAAATAACTAACGTTACATGTTCGTATGGCAGGAGGAGTATGAAAAAAATATTTTCTGAGAATTGAAGGTGCGTAATGTGTAATAATATAAACAAATTGACCATAACGAATTATGATTATTACTTTTTCCACCAAAATAATTGACTGCATGTGTTGTCGACTAACAAATTGAATTAAGCGGATGAAAACGAGAACCTTAAAAATTATTGCTCATTGTGCGGGGAACCCCTATTCAAGTTGGAAATCCAACATCCGGATCTGGAGACAACAGGATACTAGCATTGTGGGTGTGTATTTTTTGTAGGACTATTTGTATATGTACAACCTAATTGAAATCTTTATCAGAAGGGTAAAGAAGCGATTAAGAGCTGATGATCCTGATTCATGTGTGTAGAAAGATCTTATTAATCCAGAGTTTCTTTGTTCTATCCATCCAGTTTTATCGTTGTGCCTTCTTCTTTTGATCCCAGGCTGAGGCACATGGGCCGGAAAGGATCCGGCACTATCTCTCTTGCATCTTAATCAGTGGCGGCTGGTTAGCCGTAGGGCGGTATGTGGTTTTTGGCTAATTAATTTTTGGCCCATTTGTTAACCAACCGGCAGCAGCATACAATTTCGTGGAAAACGATCCAGCAAATAGGGCGTACGAAGCGCCCACATCCAGCAGATGGTGATGTAAAAGGTGCGCAACTCATGCTGGGTGGTGTACGGTACGGTTACTATCGTCGATCGTTTCTTCGTGTTTTTTCTCCTTTATTTGCTAATCAATTTCTTGGAACTATTGTGGCCACTTGTGAAACCGGTTGGAAGCGATTGGGAAATTACGGTAATGTTTCATTTTTCCTGCAAGATAAGGTTTCTCTTTCTAGTTCATTAACCAAAGTTATGGACTTGTTAAAGTTATATAAGAACCGAGATTATACAAACGGATTTCAGACGGATTTCAGACTGGTCATTAAAGTTACACACCGAGATTTTCGAAGAGATGGTTAAATTAAGGGTCAAGTTCTCTTTAATTTTGAATAAAAATCCAGGTTTTGACTGAACTGATGTAACGGTGTTAAAAGTCGTCTATAATTTCTTCTTCCTTATCTTTTGGATTCGATTTTTCCCATGCTTTTAATCAATAGTAGAACGCTATCAAAGAATATTTTAAAAAGAAAAATACACTATATCTGCATATAGTTTAAAGCAGCTTACAATTTTATAGTTTGTATAATATCACAATGCTATTACGACGTAACGAAATTCTTTGGGTCTCTATGCATGGAGGTCAGGCTCATAGTGAAGCACAATGGAGTCGCTATAATGACGAGCTGCATGGCATATACCATGATATAACTGTTCGCTACTTATGTTATTCACAAAGAACCGAACGACCCTATCCGTAAAGTCTACTTAGGCGTCGCCATGACTATAGCGAGAGACCAATAACAATATTAGACTCTTCTGGAGTAGGTTAGGCCTGCTATACAGTTAAAGCGTCTAGTAAGCCACTAGAGAAAACTGAAGTACCCACAGTATAATTAGTTGATATTGGCTATACCAGATAAAAAGTGTTGTAAATTCCCTATTTATTTCCATCTCAGAAGCATCTTATGTCGATAAACACTGTCTAGCAAACCTTATCAAAAAAACTGTAGTGATTTTTTAAAAATAGGTCATTGAAAGTATTAAAATAGTATTAAATTCCTCTTAAGAAACTTTTCAAGCATTTGATGATATTATAGCTTAAGTCTGTAATGCGTCTCATCCGGGTTATTTATGAGGACCCACCAGAAACAATTTATATAAAAATCTGTCCAAATCCGTAGAAGGAATGTACTGAACTAAATTTAACTATCACATTTCAAATCAAATAAACGTCAACCATTGTTTTTTTGGAGCAGGAAAAACAAACTCCCTTCAAACATATAGCAGCCCCACCGAAATGCCGGTGGTTAGAATCGAGCTAGTTTTTCGCCCGGGACTAAACCACAAAATGGATGTACCATTCGGCTGAGGTTTAGGCAATGGGATACACATTTCGCTATTTGTGCGGCCCTGCCTGGCAATCGGTATTATTTGCGGTACGCTGTCAGCGTGGTTTCGCGGTGTTGTAAAATGTCCGAATAAATGTATTCACTGTGCACAATATATTTTTGGGGAAATCCCCCCCGGGAACACGCTCCATAAAAGTGCAGGCCTTAGGTAAGGAAGTTGCGTACACAACGCGACACAAATTTGCTACCGTAACCATATTCCGCTTCTCTCGCTTCCCCTTTTAACAACTATTTTCATAGCAATAATGGCAGTGCATGATTCTGTCGGGATGTATTATTTTTACGGTAATTAGATTGCCTTCATTGGTGTCAATCGGCTCCACTCGGTACGGGTACGCGCGGTTACACTTAACCTCATGTGCATAGATTTCATGTACTATTGCTGAATGTGTCAAAGTGTGGGTGAACGCATATTTGGCAATTATTATTACACACCAAAGTTTTTTGTTGTTGTTGCGAGATTTAACTTAAACTCCTTTTCAAGCGACAACATGCAAACAAACCCTATCCACCCCTTTATCCCGTGCAATTTCCACCTAATGAGCGGGCGGGCTTGCTTAAATTCAATTAAACCATACATAACCACTCACATCGAGGGGGGGGGGGATCGTTGCAATTGTAATCCACCGTGCCATCTCACTCGGGTGCGGGTGAAAGGCAATAAAACACAGCGTCCGGACAAAAGCACGTTACTTACCGGGGAGCCTTCACCATTAAAGGCAGGCAAATCGCCAGGCACCCGCACGATTACCAGACCTCACCTGACCAAACTAGCAATAATACCAACATCAGCATTATCATCATCATCATCATCATTGCTGCGATTACCTTTGCCCTGCTCTGCCAACTGTTGATTGTGTCGGTTAAATAAATGTGAAATTTTAAATACTTTCGGTGCTGGCGTTTTGCGCTTTGGTCTGGGACCGGGGTTTCCCCCGCGGGAAAGCTAACGTGCAAATCTAAAATTCATTCAGAATTAGTGTGCCTGTGGATATGTGTGTGTGGGGGGGGGGGAGGACGAAGGTGAGAGTAAAATTAGAATGTTACAATTAAAACCAGTCGTTTTGCCCTAGTGAAGGCTGTGTGGCATCGAATGAGAATTGTAAACTGGTGTAGCATTTTGCGTGTTTGAGAGTGTTTGTGGGAAAGTTTTAGATGTACTTGTGGCAGAAGAAGTTATGTGCTTTTGCAAGAATTTGCTAAATTTTTATTTGCACGTGAAAAACATGCCTTTGAGTTCAAAAATGTTTGAGAAGTTAATGTTTTATTAAAGTTTTATAAAGAGATTTTTTATAAAATGTAATTCATTTTCAAGTTAAGTTTCATTCGATGAAAATTAAAACAAGCAGAGTAAGATTGAATTTAATTGAAAAAGCATTTCAGCATCTAAAGAAGAATAAATTCCCTTTGTCTGATTGTGGGTGGGTGGTAATCCCATCAAATCAATCGATTTTGATTGATTTTAATCAAGAAAATGTACATAACTCCCGCCACTATGCAATCTTCTCGCGCAAGCCTGCATCCCCACGGATAATTGAATTGTATCCATGTTTAACAGCTTAACGAAGCATTCAATCCTGAAAGATGACAAATCTGTCAGGCTGTGAGGGAGGAGCGGGGGGGGGGGGTTTAGGTTGGATCGAAGTTTCATTTAATTAAATACTAATAACACCCGTTAAAGCCATTGCGCCTTATTGATTGAAACATCTCATCTGTTCGGGCCTGAGTCATTAAACGATTGGTGGATCGGTTGGATAAAACTTACAGCAAAGTTTAGTAAGCACATTCATTAAAATCCATGAGGATAGAGTGAACGTGAAAAGAATTGGGCTATTATTACATGCTGCCCAGGCTCCCTGTTTCTCACTTACCTTCTGCTGGCGACGTGGACGAAACGCTGGCTGCTGGGCTAGCTTACGGCGTTCCTCGTTATCCACCTCCGACTGGCGCTTGTATTCCTCTGGGGGCCACTTTTGATCTCCGCGCATATTGCTACCTCCTGCCGATGGGAGAAAGAAAATGTTGAGAATTTCGTTAAAATACAGAAAAAGGCGGAATACGGCTACAGTCGAAATGGTTTCCGAATGGTTGCAGAGAGAAAAGCCCTGCCTCTCAAAAATAAATAAAGCAATTACAATAAAGTATCGCTAATGATATTGCAATTTCATGAACAGTAAGCACCGCGATGCTTTTATCTATCCAAGTGACAAAGCGAAGGGCAGCAAGCTGGAGAAGGATCAATAAAATCAACCCGTTGCTGCTGACGGCTTGGCAAACAACCGAAGGGTGGACATAAATCGTACGGCTGGCGGTGCGAGATTTGTCAAGCAGCCGACACAAGAAGAAGGTTGTGTTTGTGAAAATGCAGCAGCAGGAGACAGGAGGGAAAAAAAGCGAAACAGCAAATGATTTTTCCCATTAGCGATTAGGAGAAATCATGGAAAATCATTATCGTAAAACACAACAATGGGTACCCGGCCATAAAAATCGATTTTCAATTTCTGTCAATGGAAAAATTTTACTTTCCAATCAGCGTAACAATAAAGCGTTTCAACAGGGTGTTTGCATTGTTTGGAAAACATGGAGATGTGTACCATGGGTTTGTTTATGGTTTATTTATCGTTTATAGTGGCAATGGTTTTTAGCAATACGGAGCTGGCCGCTCCAATCGAATAAAAACAGAGCGGCAATGGTTTTGTTATACCTTTATGCAATGAGGTAGGTAGTTGATGCAATGAGGTAGTTTTTTGGTGAGGAAAGTGATTGTTTAATTTTTTAACATACTTTTCATCTTTTGTGATGAGTATATATGAAGAAAATTCATGTAGCACCATCTTATGTCTGGAGGAATATCTTTTATTCGTTTTGTTTTAATTTGTTTATTTTTTTGCAGTTTTCATTTTAAAATCTTTGTAATTTTCTAAGAATAATTGACAGTGACATAACTTTGAATATTAAGTGTAACTTTGAATATTAAGAGGTAAGTGTAAAACTTGTTTTCTGGATTTATACGACGTAGTTTATTCTCTAAACATAAAACATTAGTTTTGCTCACGTTTTAGATTTTCTGTGAAGGCGTTGACTTACAATTTGTAAATCAGAAAATTATAATACTTTTCGTACGTGGGAGAATGATTGATTGAGGATAAAATAAGAAAATAGCAATTTTAGACAGTAAAGTAAATAAGTAAGTAATAAATATTGCAAAAGAATAGAACGTATCTCTTTCTCCTTGCATAACAAGCCTTGCAGTCTTTTCGACCACTTAAGCTACTAAAGCCACTTAGACCATCGAGTTTTATGTATGTTCATAAAACAATGTTGGCTGCATGAATTTTCTACAGGAACATTTATTAAACATTTTAAACACCATACACAATACACAAACCATACCATACCATACACAAACAATACATCATTCGCATTAAAGAATAATGGAAGTTACTATTTTTGAAAAGTTTTAATTTTCCAGTAATGTCAAACTTTGGATTCAATGACGCTTTAATGCAAATGGTTAATGTTTACAACAGTTTAGGAAACGATACAAACATCACCTCAAGCTTAATAATCATGATATTTTTATAGTTTTATTTGATAAGTTTATATCCTTTATACATTAATTATTGAAAATTAATTGTTGTTCAACGTTGTGTTAGAGTGTTTCACATCTTATTTAGTTGCATTTAGTTTATGCAACCAGTTTAATGTTTTGTACGGTAACGATAGTTGAAAGAGAAAATATATGAAAATAAATAATTTAATATATAAACCATATGAGCTTTAGGAAAGGAAAAGATGAAATTTATCTGACACTCTCATGTAAGGTATGTGGCGATAAACAATCGTTAAAGAAATGATAGAAGGTGTGGAAAGTAATAAAATTTCATAAACTAGCTGACTGAAAAAAGGAATGAAATTGAAATTAATCAATGAAATTTATGTCTCTTATGTAGGTTTAATTTTATTTACATTCCAACAATATGCTACATTTTTGTGTAAAGGTAACTTTGAAAACCACGCTACCACTTCTCCTACTGCATCCAGATAGTCCGATTAACGAGAAACCTTCATACTCACAAATTCAATATGTCCCAATACATTGCAGGAAAAGTTTGTTTTCTATGACGCAAATGGATACAATCGAACCGAGGCAATAAAAAAAGAGTACAAGCATGCTGATGAAGCCATTTTTATTGCCGTAAATCTTGGCTCGGAAAAGAAAAAACCCGTTTTGTAACGAGGCAGAGAAGTGGAAGGTAGAAGAGGTGTACTTTTTATGGCTTGATATGCGGAAAAAACGCTTGAGCAGTACTTGCAAGAAAAAAAAGGTACAAAGGTGGAGTGGTAAAACGGTGGAAAATATTTTGAAACGCGTCAGCGAACATGCAACGTTTTTTCTCCATTAAATAAAAAAAACGAAAATAAAGCCCATTTCGTAAAGTTTCTTTCATTCGTTGCAGCTGCCAGCCGGTTTTGGGCTCAGCAACCATGCAGCGTGAAGGAGGTTGTAGGTGACGGTGACGTGCTCATAAAAATTCGCAAAATTTTCACTTTACAATAAATCCGGTGAGCGCCTTTCGGCACTGCCATTACAATATTGCCCACGGTCTAGGCTTGATTTTCGCCGGCAAATGGAGAAAAATCTGGAGCGGAAAATTCTGCGACCCCGGGTACCATTTGGTACGCACATTCAACACTTGTGAAAAGCATGTGTCAGCCGTCGGTTCATTTACATTTGTATGATTTAACCGATTTGGCGCCGACAATGCTCGACAATTCAGCAAACTCCTCCGTTAGCTGGAATAGCAAATTTCGTGTAGTCATGCGTGCCCTATAGTACGACGGCTCGCTGGTCTATTCAATGCTCGTAATGCTTTCTGAGCATTGGCTGCCTCCGTGCCGGGCCTACGGAAGCATCGCGTAAGTACATTTCTAAGCCGTTACCGCTCGTTTGGCTCGGCTGGCAACACAGCCACCGTTTGAAGGCTGGTACACATTTTAAATATTCCAAAAGTGTTTTCAAATACGATGACATTTATGCACGCTTCACCTGCATTCTCGCGTGTGTGTGTGTGACGGAAAAGCGAATTTTATAAAATCCAGTTTACGTGCGGTGCTAGTGACACGAAAACCTCGCCGGGAGGGTGGTGCGGAAAGTGAACGATTTCATATCGCGTATGTGAAGAGATTTTTAAAACGCGATTGTTTGAAAGGGCAGAGAAAAGGCAGTGCACTCTTTCAAATCGGGTAAGGCATCGGTTTGCTGAGTGGAACATCTTCACTGTTTCATAGTGGTTGATTGAGCATTGAGCATTGTGACCGAGCGCAGGTGATAAAAGCGCCACAATTTGTTTGAAACGGTACGGCCGTTTTTTCCTTCTTCATGCCGTTAGCAAGTCCCATTTTCTACCAAAACAGTGACGGTGGTGCGTGGTGGTGCCTGGTTATGCAATGTTACATTCTATTGGGTGGCGGTCGTGTTTGTCAAGCGGTGACGGTGGCGGTAACATGCAAACGACGACATCCGACGACAAACGGCTTCTCAAAAGCCAGCAGCAGCATAAGACGTGCTTACGTGCATTCATCGATGCATTGAATGGTTGCACACACGCGATGCACTCCAAATCGGTCTTGCACCAGAACTGCATTAGCCAGGAGGAATAAAAAAGTTGATGCCATGGGAACGGGCGTAGCGGTTTCGGGCGGATTACCTAGGCACCGAATGCACCGAAACGGAAGCAAACCGTACCGTACCAGCACGGCACAGCGCAAAACGGAAAACCGTGTCGAATGTCACCATCTTTGCTTTGCGTCGTGTGAACATTGCCATTTTCTTGCTGCCGTGCGTTTCCTCGCTCTTGTGCACTGCAACGAGCGCTACCAGCACGAGCTTCTGAGGAGGCAAGCTGGGAAGGTCAAATGTAACATGAAACGAGCTTTGGCTTACGGCTGCCAAGGTATAGTTACGGTTGTTACCAGGGAAGCGTGAAAGTTATAAAGGAGGTCGTGGCTTCTTAACTCCTTTGACATATTCGCCAAAAGCATTCTTTTTTTTCTCGAGAACAGGGGTTTGAGGAGGATGTTTCGAAGGTTAAATTGATGACAGATGGTTAAGAGCATGGAATTTGACTATCCATCTTTTGCTGGCATCATTTTGTGACATAGTCATGACTTGCAATCGAACCCGTATTCCCGTTTTTACACCATACGTAAAGAAAAACTGCTATTTTCTCTTTTGAGTAGAATAATATGAAACGTAACTCGGAATCGACTCAGCCAAATTTATTTCATGAAAAATGTCAAAAGTGTAAAAAAATCTGTGGCATTCATCTGTGCACACAATTGCACGAAGCTATTGACGGCTGGATCAAATTGATAGCTCAATCATGTTAAACAAAAAAAGCTGTTGAGCAATCACTGTCCAGCGCTGTTGTTATACATGGTGAAAGCCTCTTTATTGTGGCAAGCAAACGGTGTGAAATTGATTCGGTCATTTTTGATCAACTGCAATTTAAGCCAAAAATAAAGTAAATTAAGATACTATACGAAATCTTTGCCTACAAAACATGTCATAAATATCTGGATAAAATGAAAGCTGGTTTCAAAGGTTTCTTTGTAAAAATCATGTTCGAAAAAGTAATTAACTTTCTTAAATTGGTGCCATGTAGCTGTGGAAGAAGAAAGGAGAATTTGCCGAACTATTGAGCTGCGATGCATGGAGACGCATGGTGTTCTTTAATTGCTTGATGGAGACGCATGGTGCATTGCAACAAATTGCTGTTATAGGCCTGAAGCACCAGCCATCGAACATGACAAACACATAAGATTCTGTTCGTTAGATAGTTTACCTTCCATTCGATATGTTGTTCTACTGTCATTCATTGCATTGAATTATAAAATTCTTTGAGAAGGGTTTAATATGGATAAAATGGATAAAGTAAGCGATTAGTGAAAATGAGATGAGAAACATTCATATGAACATGACCGCAAAGTTAGCTGTTAGAGCTGCATGAATGAATTATAATCGTTTTGTCAAAGATTTATAATGGAACTATTTTATAAAAGATTGCAATAAATTTAAAGATAGAGGAAAGATAGAATTAATCATTTTTGTACAATGGAATCTATGTAGAACCATGTTTTTTTAAAGATTTATCTAGGAAAAAGGATGAAGCTAGTTTTAGTTGGTTTGTAAAATATCGCATAAACTTAACTGCAGTTATCCGCAATAAAATTTAATAAAAGAAAAATTGAATCAACAAAAACAAATTTCTACTTCAGCCTGAACTACAAAACTATGCTTCTTTCCTTTGTTTGCAAAGACAACAAACTGTCTCACCCTGTCATAACTCTCCCTTCGTCTGCGCCTCACAAGCACATTCCCAGCAACGTGTCATTGTTTTCGTCTAGCAAACATCTCACGCGCCTGTCTCAGCGAAAATGTGTGCAAATGTGACGGATAAGCAAAGGCACCGGTATGTGACCGCCAAAAACCGATCGTGTGCAGCCCCGTCCGCCTGCCACTCAGCAAATGATGGGAAAATCGGGAACCAAGGTTCCCAGTGTCTTGCACGCAGTTTGAATTGTTTGAATAGCGCTCCTGCTCGGCAGAGGCCAACGTGACGGTGGCCGCCGTACCGAGAAGCCCTTCTGTGCAATGAATATTTGATGCGCGAAAAGAGCTTTCTATCATTAAATTGAATTTATTTTAGCTATTTATGAGCTCATGCCCATGCTCGCTCGTTATCGGTTGGCTCCCGCCCGGTACCGTGCGATTTGCTCCGATAGCGAATAGTAGGTGTGATGGGAGGGGGGGGGGTGGTTACGTTGGGAATCGGGCGTGCTTATATTGGCGCTTGCCAATTTCGGCACGGCGGGAAGACTAAAAATGGCACGACAACATAGTCTGCATGGTCAGAATCGGTCGGATGAGAAGCGCGCTAGTGCGCGAGATGTAGGTGTTTATTTGTGCTAAATGCGCTTTACGTGTTGCGAAAGCTTGAGTAGCTTATGCTCGCGGAGAGGGATTGATTTATTGGACGTACGCTGATGTACATGTGGGTTAGCTACGAACACCATCACCCACATACGTGGGCAGGCCGACATAAGAGAATGACCAGCGGGTATTGCTGTAAGTGGATGGCCGATCGAGTCTAAATCTGCCTCCTCGTCTACCTTGCTGCTCCTCTGGGGGGAAAAGGTGAGATAGAAATAGCTTTTAACAAGCTTCGTTGACGTCACCTATGAGCACACGTCATGGACAGGGTACGTCACCATTGCGAGCCCTCCAGAGCGTCCACGGGAACCGGCGCTGCTACATTATTTCGAATCCGAGCATCAATAACAAAATCGGTAGACTGTAAAATGGAAAGCTTCCGTAATATCATAAATCACAGACATAGGAGAAGGTACACCATAGAGACTTGCAGCTTTCCACTCACACACACACACGGCTAAGGGGAAGGCACATATGAGCATTTGAAGAATCACTTTGCACCGTTATCAAATCACCTTATTTTTGGCAAAAAGGTGAACGACAAAATCGACTTTTCTCAGCTGCTGGAGGGCGTACGGATTTGGCCGAACGCAACAAACCTGGCAAACCGTCCACAAACCGTATGTTGGCCGGAAACGGAACATTTATTATAATATTCCATAGCGCCCTCGAGCACTTGCCAACGCGGGGGAGGCGTTTTGGAGGAAAGTAGTGGGGAACTAGAAAAAAAAAAACGAATATCCGAATATGAACAGGGTCAAAGCATTATCGAAACAGCGGGACCGTTTCGTGTGGCAGAAGGAATCGATCACATCTATAAATAATCAACGACAAATTGCATAGGAAAAATGGCCTCGAGGCAAAAGCGCCAGCGTGTTCGTGTTCGAGTGTGTGTATGTGTGAGTGCTTGAATCGAGTTTGGTGAATCCAAGCGTGCAGATTGGAATGCCCTACGGGAGGTTTGGTCTCATTCCGCAAATCCGTTTCGAATGCGCCACCCTGTGGGGATGTGACGGCTTTGCTGCCATTATGATCGGTGACTTGTTCGGTAAAAAGAACGATTTGTTTATCCTGCACTGCCGGGGGAGGGGGGTGAGCAAAGAAAGGTCGATGATTGGGAACCTGAGCCGGAGTGGTTTTGCAACCACATTTTGGGGGAGGGACGAGGAGAGGGGGTGTGTGTTTGTGGGAGGAGCTCAACCCTATTGGGACAGAGAGTAGAACCTCATCTTTGTGGAAACTGTGTTATTATTGTAAAGTTGGCTCAATGATTGGCTTTTCTATGATTTTACTAGCTGCTTAAAGTTGCTTATGCTAGCGGATGACTTCAGTTGTTCTAGGCAGAGCATGAAATTTAATGCATCATTTTTTCAGAGGTAGCCTTTAAGTTGTTCTCGTAGTAAAACGTAAGCAGCTTTGTGAAGCACTTTAAAGAGAAGGTTCAAAACCAAACAATTCAGTTTTTCTCAAAATATAAGTCAGTACAGAAAAATGTATAAAAATTTCATGTCTTAAAAATACAACATGTATTTTAAAACTGTATATAGCGCATATTTTTTACTTTGGTTTGACTTTTTTCTAGGAAAATGTGAAAATCATTACTACTGTTTGTTTATATAACATGCTACAATTACCTTTAAAATCATAGCAGCTTATTAGTTAGGCCCAAAACATACCTCATCTTGTTGAAAAGATATTTAATTTTTTTTATTTTGTTTTATTTCATTAATGATTTTAAAAAAAATTTCTCGTTATTGTAGGTTGGTGTGTTTTTAAGTATAAATTTGAACCATTGCATCCTTTTTTATTTTTATGAACGGATTTTATCGTTTGGTTTGAGATATACAATCCCTTAGCTACCAGTTAGTTTCAATTTACATAAACCGTTATAGTCTAATTAAAAAAAATCAATTTTAGCAATAACCACATAAAATTATTGCTGAGCAAGATAGACGATCGTACTGCACTGCTCGAGATATTTCATGGTTAAATTCATTCATACCCTCCGAGCTTTATTAGAATTGGCTTCCAGTGCGACTTTAGAATAATTTTGAACAGTAAAAAGACTTTTGAAACTAGACTATCGTTTCGTAAATGAACAGTATTCAACAACATACGTATAAGAAATCTATTCAAGTTGCAAGCTCATGTTCCAAAACATTCTGTGCAGAACGATGCTATGTACAGTCATTAATCAAGCGATTCAAATGCAAAGGTACAACTCTTGCAATGATAGATACGCTCAAACAAAGCCTGAATTTTACTGATCGATTTCGAATCGAATGCAACTCTCAAGTGTCGTAACGGACCGCAGTTCTTCCGTGAGGGCAGCCTTCCGTTCGGATTTTTCATGCCTGAGCATAACGTTGAATGATTTCTCTAGCACCACTCGATGCACCGCATCATTAACGATGCGGTATTTGCACACGAGCCTTTGCCTCACCCGGAGGCAAAAATAACACGGATGTACGGGACCTTTTATTCCTCTATATCCCTTTAGCATGGATTTCATCATTAAGTAACGAATGGATTGTTTTTCCCAGTAGGATTTCCTCCCTTTATATACTACCCTTACAATCGTTACAATCTGCGCGAATCATTAAGTATCGATGCAAAATGAGTGGGAAAACGCACTGCAAAGCAGCCGATCGGTACAGATGGTTGCAATTTCTGTTACTGCACTGTATACATTTATTTAGCCTGCGGACTTGTAGAGGAAGCTTTCGTCCATCTCGTACAAACGTGCTTCTTGTATTGTGTTGATGTTTCATTGATTTAATGATTGGAATGAAAAGTGAGGATGAAAATAGGATGTTTTTGTGTTGCATTTTTGAAAGGAAATATTAAATAGAAACAAAATTTACAGTAAAATACTTGGCGTATGAAAACGAAAAAAAGGCTTCTTGCGGAAGGCCGTAGCTCGTTGAAACCCCTTCAGATCTTAAGTGAAACGGTTCATTTGCATTTCAAAGCCATTGCAGCTTACATTACAGCATTTTGACTAAACCCCATATTCTACCCCATTGCAATCAAGAATGAAAGGCTTCCGGTAGGGTTCAAAGCCAAAAGGCGCTCCGGCGACTGCCACACTGTTTAGAAGCTTACCTTGATAAATAGCAGCAACCGGTTGCGTCTGATAGACGGGAGCGGGCTCCTGAGACATTGGCGGTTCCTTGCGTAGTGTTGTGATCAGTGTAGGTGGCAACTGCTGGTACTGCTGTGGTGGCGGCGCTGGTTGGTACAGTGGTTGTTGCTGTTGCGCCGTCAGCGGTTGGAAAGCTTCAGTGGGCTGCGGTTGGTACGGCTGTTGCTCGAGCGGATTCTGATACTGCGGTGCAAGCGGTTGTTGTTGTTGTTGAGCTTCGGGCTGCACAAAAGAGGGGAGGAGAAATAGTGAAAAGGGTAAATGAGAAAGACATCGACACACATACGCAGCGTATTAGTGTTACAAATTGTGGTAGTATTGAATGATGTGTTTACAGTAAAATTGGAAAGGTTTTTTTTTCAAACACTATCTTATATCGTAGTATATCTATCCTTATAGAAGTTAATTATATTAATATTATCATAATTTGTTCATTTCATTAAATTGCTGAACAAAGTAAACAAAACAACCTACTTTTACAAGTTTGTAGCTTCATTGTGAAATAAGGAAAAAACCAAAGGTGCTGCTAACATCTCACAGATTATGACAAAGAGAGAGAGACATTGATCGGTTTGCGTCCCTTATATCTTTAGGAATTACTATTGCTTTAATTTGAAATAATGCATTTTGCCGTTTTAAATTTGATTTGGTATCAAATTTTAACAACTGAACGTTTTGTTTCATACAGTAAGTATGAAGTTAGTAAAACAAAATAATCAAGACTTTTTTTTTATTCGTTGGTAATGGCCAGGCCGTTTTAGCTAAGATTTGGTGTACTCATAGGCAGCAGGCCGGAATGGAATTCTTTATAACACCGAGTGTTATGGCAGACCATTTTATTGTGTGATGTTTTAATCTTAAGTAAAGTAATTAAAACGAATTTGATAAACAAGTGCTTGTTGCATGCAAGTACAGCATTTGTGAACATTGTTTGCGCATAAATAGACATTTTTCTTGCCTTTTACGAAATATATATATAAACGATAATATATTACCTGACTTAATATTATTATTACAGCCGAATTGATAAAGATTTCCAAATTTTTATGTTATAGAAAGGTCTAGCAATTGACGACATAATACTCTGTCCTTGTTTTCTGTTGGGATTTCTATTTATGAAAACGATATGGCACCATGCGTCTCCATTGATAGCATGCATATGGCACCATGCGTCTCCATAAATAGCTTGAATATGTATAAAACCCACTACACAATTGAATGCATCGTAAATTGTAATACCAAAAATTCGAAAAGTAACATAATTGTGTTGTTAATTCTGTCAATTTGTGTCTACGGAACAGGAGGTGGTAATTTTAAGGCCAAACTGTTTTACAACTATTCAAAAGTAGACGTATTTCCGCAGTACCAAGCTTATCGTGCATCATATATTTGAAGCAAGTAGCAACACAAAAAGAATGCGGAAAAAGTAAAAAAAATAAAAGAAAGTTCCAATATGCTTTTAGTTCTTCATTGGCACTATTTAGGTTTTGCCTTTTTCTTTGACTTTGTGAGCTTGTTACTGAATTGGGTACGTTTACACGATACGATACCTGCTCGAATTTTCACTGCCTTCGATTCGTTTTTAAATGTATGGGTGCAGTCGAGCAGGGTTCGCGATTATTTTTTCGAGCAGAAAAGACTACCCGATATTGGCGGACAACACGAATCTTTTTTGCGAATTGTTATGGAGGAATCTTCATAGCTCACTTGATGCTTGTCAAAAAGATTCGTATCGTGTAAACACAAAACGGCTCGAGAATCTTTTTTATTCAGTTGTCTGTGGTGGCTCGGATGAGTTTCGCCATCAAAGAATCGTATCCTGTACGCGTACCCATTTGAATTGGTAGTTAATTTAACCTGTTGTTGAATATTGAAATCCATGTTTATCTGTTCATATATGTTCATTAGTTATAGTAGTAAGAAAAGAACTGTTGTGATTCAACGTGCCCGTGTTCTGCGCAGGAAACAACTTCGAGCAAGCTCATTAAAGGTGCCAAGCGAACAATGAAGAACCTAATGAAATTTTGTTGCAATGTGTCTTGCAAACGCATGTTTAATTAACCTCCGCACTAGATGAAACTAGAATCAGCCATGGTAGAAAAAGGTTGCAAACCCTAGCGCTTGTGCACCGGCCATGTGAACATCCAGTGCCGTCTGCATCATTGAGAGCTTACGGACATGCTTAAGGACACAAACCTTGCCGCTTGCCTCGCTGGATGTTTCTCTCTGGACCGATCAGTTTGTGCAAAAGTGGTCCAGCACGTTGGCCCAAAACATTGTACCAGCTTTGCATACTGTGCGCTCATCGCAAAGAGAGCGGTACAGCGCGACCAATGCAGTCCTTACGTTAGGTTCGGCGAATGGAAAAACATGCCAACACCACACCAAAGATAGGGGGCCGTGTTTATTTGCCTCATGTTTGATAAATACTCGATATGAAGTTCGAAGCGAGAAGAGCCATCGCCGGCGACCAGAGCGACGAAAGCGAGAACCTGCCCGGAATGTCGCCGCAGGATTAGTGCGTCATTAGTGCGCAAATCGGACGCACTTTTGCCGACAAACAGGGAAGGAAGCTGAGCATCTAAAACGGAAGTTTTGCTGGCACAGTGTGCTGGTATCCCTTTGGTGACTCGCTCTTTGCAAAACATGCAACACAGGCCCGGCAGCAATAGTCGCCCCGTAGCGATGGATCCGTCGGTGCGAGAAAAGGGATTTGGTGCTTGTTTTCTCTGTGACCGATTTCGGGACCGGGTCTCGGGTCGAAACGGTCCGGTTTTTTTTTCTTTGTTGCAACCGTTTGAACGCTAGGTTACTGTTTCATCTCGTTATCGGAATAAACAAAGAATCTTGCATGAGGATTTGCAGCGGAACGCGTCACAGCGAACGGTTGGGGCTCTCCCGGCACGGTTGGCAAAAAGGGGATGTTTCGACCATGTTTCGCGTCCGCTCTAGCGTAACATAATTTATCCAGCAGGCGGTGCTGGAACTGTTACTGCTTTGTGCGTTAACTGTTTTCGCATAAATCGCGAATGACCAACTCGGCCGGCGGTGGTGTTGGCACGCTGAACGCTGAAAGGTGCAAACATCGTTGCAAATTCCACCAAATTTTCGCTACATATTTCAACGTCCCGGCGCTTCGGCGAAAGGTAACCAAAACTATGTCGACGCGTTTTGGGAAAAGCCGAACGCTATTTTGCCGCTCACTTGACAGGGGTTTCGAGGGTCTGCTTGCAAGGGGGTGCAGGCGTGTCTGTATGCGATCGGCTGTTTACCTCAATAATGTTTTCATTCTCACCGTGGCGTGTGTGATCTAGTGTGTTCGCGTGCTTTAAACGATGTAGGTTGGTGGGTGCTACATTCTAGGGGGGTTAAGGCAACAACGGGGACTTTCCCGTTTGCTGTGCGGTTTTGTTTGCTGCTGCCATCGCGTGGTTAAAGATATGGGTCGATCGGAACATTTTGAACTAGATCTAGTGTGTAGCACTATGTGCGATGCTAGGAGGAATAATAATAACTGTAAAGCTGTCTCATTCGTTTTCAACTGTTTACACGCTGGTGTAATCTTTAAATAAATTAACAATATTCACATTATAATGTGAAAAAATGTGCTGAGCTTATTTTTACATTAAACTGTAACTATCGAGGATGGGCAATAGCATCGTATAGAAAAGAAGCGAAACATACTCAAAAGTGTTGTACTTAGGATTTAATATATGGCTGTATTAGGTCTTAAAAACCGAAGAATGACTGGCAAACATGCGAAAAAAGATGAGCAATAAAAATAGCAAGTCTCTTTGAATTCATGTAAAATTAACAGAAGCTTGATGTTGTCAGGGTACAGTGATATAAAAAATTTGACCCGTTTGGACTCGGTGTTAGCTACAGTTGATGCTTGCACAAGACAAATGCGTTAAATGTAAAAAAATAAGATGAATCAGTGCAAGTTGAGGTATGTAAGAATAAAACTGACTTTAACAAAATAGTAATGATGTAAAAACTTAAACAGAACCTTTTTATTTTTTTTTTCGGTAGTAACGACCAGGCCGTATTGCTTAGAACCTTTAAACCACCAGTTTGCTAATCGTGTTCCTATCGAAAAACACGTCTGTTTCATAATTTTACTCATAAATAATAAAGTTAATACGCTTATGAAAAATTGGTTAATCTGAATTTGAGAGAATATAAAAAATGTAATACGATGTTTAGAAAAACATTAGGCATTTTAAATAATAAAATACAATACAGCAAATTTGTGCTGTATAGTTCATTTTCCGTATACTGTAGTTTCTCGATGTGATGGACTTCATCTGCGAATTGTTAACGAGTTGTGGAACCTAATCAAACCGTCATAAAACATTTGCAATAGTTTTTGAAATTTTTAGTGATTTAGTTTTACATGTAAAAGGTGCAACATCTAGTTTTTAAACGTTTTTTTATTCGGTTTTAACGGTCAGGCGTTTATTACCTTGTTAATATTTTCTTCCTTTTTAACAATACTGTTGCAAAGGGTATTAAAACGATTAATTAAAGTAACTAAATAAAGTAGACCATTTATCTACGGAATAAGTTATAATTTTATAAGGGTTTTATTGTATGCTAGTGATCAAAAACCATTTGAGAGGAATGATGCTATTTAACTGAAACATGTTGAAGAATGTAATATGATCAAAGACATATTAAAAAAAATCAACCAAAGAGTCAGCGCGAGTCAGAGTCGTCTGACACACTAATTTTTATATCGGTTTTACAATAAAACCGTCAAAAACATTGTGATGTAAAGCAATAAGCAAGGCTTTAAGGAATTGGCAAATAATGGCCACGCTTCAAAACATTCACGCATATGAGTCAATGTTAAAGATGATATTTTTGTTTTAAAGAAGCACGTACATATGAAATAATGGATATTGATCTTATCTCTTTGTGTATCTGAAAGTACGATTTTGAACTGAATCTTAAATTTTGTGAAATTAAATTAAAAAAAGTAAAAACTAACATCATTTGATAGCATCATATAATTTAAGCTAATTAAAATAGGTCACAAGGGTTCATATTGCATGGCTATGCAACATATGGTGGTGGTAATTTTTGCAGCATAATTTAGTTCAAAGGAAAATGAAAAAATAATAAAATTTCGTAGCATCATGGAATTAAAGTTTAATATAAAAAATAGAACAAAATAAATAATGATTTTTGATATATGATAATCTACAACATGATGGTGCGAATGTTGGCTTATGTGACAGATTTTACAGCACAGTTAAGTTGATAGGCTCATAATGAAAGCATTCTAACGAGAAAAATAGTGCCAAAGTTAGTGTTAATTTAAAACCACTATGTATTGTGCATGATGTTATTGCAGAATATTATGAAACATTTTTTACAGGTTTTGTGGCAGTCGGTGCTTTTATTCTAATGTTATTATTTCAATACTCTCCATTTACATCATATAACTTATACGATAAGTGAATCAACATAAAAATGAAGATACATAAATTATGGTTTTGTCATGTCATGAACAATTCATCCATATGTTTAAAACTTAAAATATTTTATCATAAATTTTATAATATTAAACACATTAATTTAAAAAAAACTCATATGAACAATAATTTCACGGGTTTAACGTGTGTGACTTTGGTTACAAACGGAAACGCTGACAGCTATTCAATGCCGATCAACAAATGAAGTAAAAAGAAAATGAGTAGAAAATATATAACACTAAAGTAAAACAGGAAAGTAAAACAGGAGAGTAAACACTAGAGATAGAGAGAGCGAAATATAGTAAGTGCAAAACAAACACAATAACGAACACAAAATAAACGATAATCGTACAAAGAACCCACCGGATGTTTTTTTTTCATTCTTTTCTTTTCTGATTCGTGCGCGGTATGTGATTTTGCGAGGACAGAGGAGCAGTGGTAGCAGTGGTTCAGCGCGCCATAGCGTGTTTCAGTAGTTATGTACCTTTCTCGCACCGTACCAGGCAGCCGGTCCGGTTTGACCGGATGGAGCGTACCCCGGATGGTACTGCTGCTGTTGCTGCTGCTGCTGCTGCTGCTGCTGCTGATAGAAGGGTGCAGATGGTGAAGAAGGTGAAGATGAAAATTGGGACGATGGACGGTAGGTCGGTACCGGTGAGGACACGTGAGCCCAACCACGTGGGCTGCCACTACCGCCAAGGGTAGAAATGGCCGGAGAGCGCGGCGACGCTACCGGAACCACCGGTGAGCGAGGTGACGGGGCTTGATTGCCGTAACCTCCACGCTGCTGCTGCTGCTGCTGCTGCTGATTGTTGGGCAGTACAGCGCGTCCACCACTGAAGGCCACCGTGGAGGAAGGGGCACGAGTACCAGCGGCTGGTCCAGAACCAGGATAGTGCACCGGCTGTGTTGCGCCCGGGTAGGCCGGGTACTTGAGCTGATTAACGGGTGACTTGGTCGGGGTGGCCAGCGGCGATTGAATTGATGTAGCCTGTTTTGCATAAACACAGGCGTGTTTTTTCCGAGCGGCAGTCACGCATGCGAATGGTGGTCGTGGGTGGTTGTGCGGTTAGGATGAGACAGTGAGGGTTTGTGGGGATGAATCCAGTCGATGTTTGTTTTTATTTATGTTTATTTTTTAATGTAGTCAAGATGCAAAACATTCGCCAGCACCACCAGCCGTCCCCAAACAATCGTGCATCCAGGCATGAGAGATGGTGTTGGTTCGGTAGAGTTTTTAGGGTTGATAAAATGAAGCATTTATTGGGATGAAGATAAGTACAATATATACATTCGGTAAACGTTTGCATTCAACCCAGTTTGTTGAAAGAGACACACGCCGAAAGGAGGGAGAAAAAAGAGAAAGAAATAAAATAAAATATAGTTTCATGAGCTTCATGCAAAATACAAATAATGAAATGCACGTTTGCTGTGAGCGTAAATTGTACTCTGGGTCAATGTAACGTAGTAGTGTGATGTAGTGTGTAGTTGATCTACATGAATTAGTGTTGAAAACGATGAGCTGAAATTTTTTTCACCATATTGAGAACAATTGTGCAAGGTTATTTGTTGTACTATTCGAAAAGGTATTTCAAAACGAAAATATATAACTAAAAAATATAACTTAAAGTGTAACTTTGCCACGAGTTCAATTATATCAATTCAAATGTTTCGTTCCACTCAATCAAGCCTTGATGTATGTACATTTTCCTTTATAAATTTGTTTTCATCAATACACTCAGGCTCGTACTGTGTAATGAAGCAATAAATCATTTGCCTTCCGAGCATTTTTAATGATTTTCTAGAACATGACAATTTTACTAACAAAATCATTATCTTTGGATCCATAACACAAGTTCAAAATAGAAATGCTCTAATCGGGTATTGTTATGGAAATCATATAAGGCCCGACAATTCCATTTGAACTACTATCGTGAACTGCATCCGCTGGATTGACTATCTTGCTGGGTACTCTGTAATGGGTACTCTGTACCAGAAAAGTCAAACATATAAGTGGTTCGCCATGCTAAGGTTGTTGTGGCTTCCAAGAAGACTTTTTGAGCTACTGATTTCCATGACGATTCCTAACAGTCGGACACGAGTCGTTGAAGTCGAAAAGACGGTAAACATTATTGGTCCATTTGCATGAATATTGGTTTTAACAGGAAAGGTCAGCGAAAAAGGAATGCTTTCTTTTAAAAATTCTTGGAAAATTGAAGTGAGATTAACATTTCTTGGTAAATCACGTAAGGTTACTTAAAAAATGATAATAGAGACATGATCGATGATACTGACTTTTTCCCGGCCTACGCAGTTGATGTGATAAGGAAGAATTAGAAAATGGCATTATTTTGTCATTAAAGAGCCGATGTCAATGTCGAATGTCGATGTCGAAAACGAGTAGAGTTTGTTTGTAACGTTGAATGGTTTAAGTGAAGGACGATTCAAGTGTAGATTCTTGATCAGGCCAATCCTTGGGAGGAAAAAGTAAAACGTATATTGTGAACCCAGTACACAGTATTCGTTGCACGTAAGCTTAGAGGCTCACTCTTGACAGTTGTTGGCAAATATTATCCTGTTTACTATCATGAAATCATACAACCTTCAAACTCACATGAGAGCATCTAAAAAAGGAAAGTAACAAATGTAAAAAACATACCCACTTACACCGAAACCCCCATGATGGTATGCTCTACTCACCGTCAGGCCAATGATAAAAATCGTCCCAACAGAGCATCTCAAATTTACACACGGCACAGAATAGGGGGAAAAAAATGTTGCCGCCCTTCGTTGCCCTTCCGAACTGACTCAAACTGTTATGATAAATGGCTATTGTCTCACATTTTGGATGGCTTGTATGTGTTTTTTTTCTCTCTCTCCAATCTTTCCAGCACAGTGTCTATCTCATCCAACGACCAACGACCACCATAATTGTCACATACATGCAACAAAAACGCGTGGTGGATGGGTTAAAAAAACCGAATGGCGATGTAGAAAGTCAGACGATACGGATGCTGCCATAGCTTAGAAAACGGCACCGACAAAAAGCTCCAAAGGCTCGTGTGGCAAACATTCAACCAGGGCGGTGTCGTAGTGGGGTAAAGAAAAAAGTTTCCTACCAGCGGCATGGTGTAAAATTTCGTAGCTTGAAATAAAAGCGCAACCCAAGTGGGGTGGCTTTTTCGGGTTGTTGTTTGGTGTGTAGGTCCCTGCTCGTTTGCTACGCCACATCGATCATGGTTCATGTTTTCATCTACCCTCGCTTTTTTTCTCTTTACATTTCTCGTAGCTAGCTGGTTTCGTCAAAATGTTCCTCTTTTTTTAATCTTTCGCAAGGTCGTGCAAAAAAAAAAACAAAATTACAAAGCCAAAGAAAGTGAAATGACACCACAGCGATCGTACCAATGCACAACTTTTCGCTGGAAAACACTTTCCACTGGCGCTCTGTCCAGTAGTCCCTCCCCTCCATTTTCCGATCGCAAGGTGTCAGTGTTTGTTTGTTTTATTTCATTTAATTCGAGCACCGCTGGTACCGCGAACGTACCCCAAGCGTTGTGGAGTGTCTTTGCGTTCAAAGTTTTAATATGTGAGCCAATTTTGTTAATTATGGGGATTCATTGCTTCCCTCCCCGGTCCTTAGTTCTCTCCCTTTTTTTCCTCGTTAAAGCTTTCCCGCCACATGGGAAGGAAAATCGAAATGAAAACCCGTAACGTTCACCTTCCAACAACCGTAACGAAGGGTGTAAATGGTCGAACATCGCAATGAGCTCGCCGGTTGTTCGGTGATGCGGAGGAATGAAACGGGGCAAGATAGAAACAAAAAAGCACAACAAACTGGCAACAACAAGTGTGGTAATTAATATTTCTGATTGCAAGCAAAACGAAAAAGCAAAACAGGCAAGATGAAACAAGTATTTACGACACTCTGCTCTCGTTCGGGGTGGTGGTAGGAGAAACAGTTTTCGTAAATTTCTCTTCCACTGGTTCGCCCCCCCCCCTCACCCTCCTAACCGTGATGGTGTTCTGGGTGAAAACAGAGAGCTTTTTCTTTGAAACTTACCCACACTCACACAATCATTTACACAACAATACAGCTGTGTGTGAAAACATTTTTCTTTATCGCACGATATTGCTCCGGCACCTTCAATGCAGGACAGGAGTGGCTTGGAAGGCGACAGTGTGCAAGGCTACCCGAATGGAGAAGACTAATGGAGCAAATTTTGACGTAAAACTTTGTGTACGGTTTCATTTTGCTTTCTCCCTTGCCTCCTAGCCCTCTGTGTTTTGCCCACGCATCCTTGTTGCTTTCTTTGCGGCGCTTGCCGAATAGTGGGTGTGAGAAATTTATCCAAATTCACCCACAAGCGTACGATTTGATGAATGCTCCAACGGTGGAGCGAACGAACTAGAGCGGGTGCTGGGTGGGTGGTCTGAAAAAGGCGGAGAGCGAGTGTGGTTCTTTTGCTGGTTTTCGCTAAATGGAGGGTAAAATTTGCTACAACATTAAACAATTTCTTTCCCCTAAGGTTCGCGGCATTTCGCCGTTCCCCGAAAATTACCCTGCGCGCCGAGCGTGCCGGAACGGAACGTTTGGCTAATGAGAAAGACATTGGCATGTGAGTGTGCGTACCAGAAGGCGAGCCTGTGTGCAGGGCATAATTATTCACCAGCATGTGTCGAAAGTGGAGTGTTTGCAGAGCGTTTCTTCCGTGCGATTCCTGCTCCGTGTGGAGCCGTGGCAGACGGGCAACGTGCCTCGTTTTCGCTCCGTTGCATCAGGTGGATGAGGCGAGGTGATGTTATTAAGGAAAGTAATATCTTAATTTTCAGTGTATTGTTACTTGAAACACTAAAGCAGTGGTTGTTTCGTGCTGCCTACAATCATTGCAATGCGCGTCTGAGAGCCCTTTTATTGTGTACAAATTTACTGGAAAAGCTCTCCACTCCATCCAGCAGCTGGCAGGGAAAAGGGGAAAAAGCATTCTCTGTTTTTCTTTCATTCCCGTTTTGATTTCGCCCCCGCTCGTTCCCATATTGGAGCTGCAGTTGGGGTTGGGATTGTGGGATTGGGCTGTTTGGGTTAGGTTAGTTCTTGCTCAGTTGCTTCGCATCACGCTCGGGCAGATCGGAAGAAGCCGTGGAATTAAATAGTTACCAGGCGTGAAAATGGCGCCCAGCAGCCATTTTATCGCATCGATGGTCGGGAAGGCTGGTGTGTTCCAAGTACACTACGGTGTACAGTTAACGCGGATCGTCACGATCGTTGCCGAAGCATTACCCAGCTGCTCAATGGGCTGTGGCTGTATGTGCTTGGGGCATTTAGGTAA
The DNA here is from genome assembly GCA_000349105.1 of Anopheles epiroticus. Classification (NCBI taxonomy): domain Eukaryota; kingdom Metazoa; phylum Arthropoda; class Insecta; order Diptera; family Culicidae; genus Anopheles; species Anopheles epiroticus. The sequence continues at coordinate 578,885 of KB671609.1, forward strand.
ACTGAAATTCTTTGGTGTGTGTGTCTGTGTAGGTGGGTTAATTTTAATCCCATGTTTTTTCGCGACCGTGATGGCCGTGACGGAATGTTTACGTTTGCGAAATATCTATTCTACTTGCTCAAATAATATTTACTCGGTTGGGTAAACATACGGATAGTTATTTTTTGTCAGTTATCTGTGCAAATTCTGTGCAAAACGATTGGTTTGGTGAGGAATAAAAAGTCAGGTTTTCTCCATACCGGTTATCATGCAAGAATAATTTTTGTTGGATACCTTTTTTTTCTTCTTATGTTCATACTGTTTTTCAAAAGGTGATACATAGGCCAAGTGCGAAAAGATGTGTTCGCATTGCGTGTGTTTTTGCTTGTTAAATCATTTTAAAGGAAAACGATATGATACCTCTCATCCATTGTGTGTATTCTTTTGTCTAATTGTTTGACGTTAATATTTATATTAAAACATAATTTAATTTACTACGAAGATCATATGAGCTTGAGAAAGTGATTTATTTTCGAGAAGAAACTTAGAAATTCTTTCAATATCAGGTGTTTTCAATCACTGTAAAAACTTTTGAGAATGAAGGTAATTATTCTTCTGGAGCAGTCAATTTTCTAAAACTCTCAGGTTAATCAAGTCAATGACCGGAGTTCTTATATATTTACTTTAAAAAACAAATAATTTAAGCAATCGTGAAACAAATCAAAAACTTCAAAATAAGCAAATAGCATCGTAAAGATCATCTTTTTAAACCCAATATAGGGGCAATAAAACCAGAAAACTCTATGCCACCCAAAGTTTAGTGTTCAGTGCCATGTCGTGTTGGACCAGACAACACGCACACACTGTGTTATGTGCCGGAAGGTCAGTAAAGCTGCATGATAGTTCAGAGAAACCGAAAAAACCACGAATGAGCCCTAGTGACCGTGTACTCTACACATTCTTCTTCACCTTTCCACGTATTTTTAGGGTTCCTATTTTGGTATCCTCGTGGTTTGTCGTATGATTTTTATTGCATGTTGCTTGCATGTGTGCCATTTCTTTTTCGGTCAAGTTTATGCTCAAGCAGAGAAAGATGTGGCGTAGTATGCTGTTTTAGACCATCCGTTTGTTTTAGTTTCTGTCGGTTCGAACCTTTTTGTCCTAGGGAGGCTTTCGCGTCTGCAGTGTTTCGCATTTTTTACATTGAATTGTTTGCACTGGTTTTCTGCAAAAGAACAAGGGCGGCTTTCTTCAGATATGTGGATCATTAAGTGGGTAATGTCTGAGGCAATGCTTGACCTAGAAAAAGACCTACCCAGGTATCGTGATGAATGAAAATTATCAAACAGCTTTTCCGTGTGTAGATGCAAAGACGCAATAATCTGTCCACTTGTTCAGTGGCCTTGAACGATCCAATTTCACCAGGATGTACAGTGTTTATTGCTTTGGGTGAATAAATTTCCTAAGCATCCAGCGCAATGCAACATTTAGACCGTTCAATTCAGCTTGATTTAGCTTTCAAACTTTTTAGCTAATAAGCTATGACATTGTTACAGCTATTGTTACATTTTCATTCTAAAATAGCTCTTATCGTCGTAAAATGCATGTTGCTCCTTAACGAAATGTCATTAAATGCGTTGGTGTTAAATTTTGAATAGTTTTAGACGATTTTCACTTCACCGGGTTTGTTGTTATAAATATAATATTTACCCTTTTCCTTTATAATAAAAATTTGAATTGTGTAAAATTAAATAACATTTTTAAATATAATGAATGTTCATGTAATAACTTTTCTGTAACAAGTTGTAAACCAGTGAGAAACTCAAACTTGTTTTTTTAAAACAACCTACTTTAAAAAATTTAAATTTTTTTTTATGCAGGTTACAGGTAATTAATAGTTGCGAATTGTTATGGGATTGAAATATCATTGAATGTACGTATGTCAAATTATTTTAGTAATGTTAACTTGCTCATAAGTAACCTTTTTGAATATTTTTATTCAAAAACTTTTTTTGAGAAATAAAAACATTCAAACGCTGATTGCACAAACATCTTCTCATCTCAGTCAGTCTTAAATCCTAGAACCTAATATTATGCCGATCTGAGGGCGGTGGTGACTGCGATGAGACCACAAGGCTACAGAGAGGGCGGGGGGG
>KB671609.1:584019-665581 GCA_000349105.1 Anopheles epiroticus
GAAGAATGTTTTCATACCGGATCTTTTTTCTCCGTATTGCCAAGTGATTGCCCAACTATGCTATATTAACAAGACTCGTAAGTCAGAAATCGTTTGCAAGATCTTGAGAGCCAAGTTAAGCTTGTTAAGCTAAGAAGAAAAATACCGGTGTAAAATACTTGTAAGAAAAGAGTAAAATGGAAATATACATCTCAGTACAGTTACAGGCAAATATTTTGCGTACAATTCGTCATAAAGGCATAAAATAAAAGTGGCTATGGCAAAGTAGAGTAAAAATGATTTTCAAAATCATATGTGCAGTAGGATCTGTTTTTTGGCAGTATTTTAAAACTTATTAGCCGTGAATCTTGTTGAAGAAAGTATTTTTGTGAAACATTTCAAGACGTTTGCTTCAATAAAATAGCAGTAATGAAGTTGAGGGCAGTAGTTCTAATTTTCACCTTCGCAGGGCAAGACTCGGAAGCATAAGCGGAAGCATAATTACCCTATTTAATCAAACGCTTTCGCTACAGTGCCAACAACCGGGCTTCCCATTCAGCTGCTCGTCTAGCGAAACCCCATTGAAAGGTACACACGCACACACATACACTCTGCCGCTCGTTCGTTATGCAGTACCCGTGTGCGGTGTGAATCGAATCGAACTGTAGCAAGTGAATGTATCCACCGCGCACACAATCGTGCACAGAAAGCGTGTGTGTGTGGGAAGGCGCTTAAATTGCGTAAACCTCACGAAACAGTCAATAATAATCATTGTCGGTAATTAATTAGACTAGCGGGTGCGTACACCGTGGTGCTTCCCCAATCGTTTGACGCGCCGCCCTTACGCAGCGATGGTTTTAGCATTTGGTGCGGACCCAGGAGCTTTGTGGAACACTGGAGGTTTTGTGGTTGGGCTGGATGGTGGCTCCTTCAACTTCTGCTCCCCATCCCACTCCACCACCCCAACCCCACATCACACCTGGTTGACTTCCGGAGTAATGCTTGTGCCAGCTGCCACCCGGGCGGGTGTTACGCGTAAAACACGTGTGCGGCCCACCATGATGGTTCACCAATTCGAACCGTTTGATCGTAATGTTGTTGGAGGTTTTGCGGTTGATTTACTCAGCGCAACGAAGCGGGACGCCCTGGACGATGTGTTGCAATCAGGGATGCTGTTTGTAAGCGTCTACAATTTATCACTCAAATAGTCGACCGCACACTGCCGCCCGCCTTTACCTCTAAAGCGCCCGCCCGCGGAAACGCACATTAGTGCGGCCCTGCGATGTCGCTGTTCGGCGCCTCCGCGCACACTTGCTGCAAGTGAAAAATTCTTCACGCACACCGTGAACAACACACCGTTGACTTTGGGCGGGCATTGCGGGATAAAAACGACGAAACGACTTGTGTGGCAACGTTTCGCTCCACGCAGAATTGCTCATCACATAAATAACCATAAATAAAAGCACCTATGAGTGGGGCGTGCTGGGGCAGGCTTTTGTTTCTTGCTACCGTTAAGCATGCTGGAGGTACTTTATTCTTGGCCGCAGTCGACGCGCTAGTGTTACCATTTGTTGAAGAGCGCGTGTGTGCTTTTACCTTTACGATCGTTCTGCAAACAAAAACTGCTGTACTGCTTTTCAAGTGGGGACGAGTGGGCGAAAAAGAATTCCGTCTTCCCAGCAGTATCACTCCACGCAAAAAAACCTTCACCAGAAAACCATCCCTCCTCACACCGATGCGTCGCTGACCGGCCACGTCGCTATCTTTACGAGCGCACAGGTATGGTAAGAATGTGCAAAGATGTTAATTTCATCTCTCGATCTCGAGGAAGCGGTGCTGCTGGCAAAATGGTGCCTCTTTTCGCACAATCGCAAGCGAACTGGCTGGGCTGCCACGCACGCCACTCAAGATGTGGAATGTCATTTCCACCAGACGGTGTTAATGTGCGAGTGCGTGCGGCTGTGTGTGAAGCTTGGCAATAGCTTACATTATGTTGTATATCCTTCAACAGCGCACCTGGCCATCCCTGGGACATGAATGACATGCTAACACGTATGAAATATGTTTAGCCGAAAAATGTTCCGATGGGCTGCGATGGGTGATGGCATTCTGCACCGCTGACGCACTTTGCGGGTGGAAAAATATAGCAAGCACGCTGGCGAGTGAGAAGAAAAGAAGCAGGAGAATTTTTCACGCACGTGGCACGTTTTCATTTCACTGCCATCAGCGGCAAGTAAACGCAAATTGTAATCTAGAAAATGTAGTTGTTAAACAAATTTAATGTGCAAAATGATTTATGTGATTTTGTTCCTGCCGGTTGGCAGGCAGAGGCAAGTGTGTGTATGTGTGTGCGTTCCATGTGGAAAGTTTTATAAGGCGTGGTGAAACAATTTAATTTGTCACCAGTGTCATTATAATGATTGTGGGTAATTCAATTATTTATGTGTTGGTCGTGCTACAAAAAGCAGTTATTTTAACTGGTTGTTTTAATGGATGGTTTTACTTTTATTTAAAATTCGGCGTCCTATTGGAGGATTAAAATAATAATGTCTAATTGCCTATTATTATTTTTACTGTTAAATAATGATCAGGCCGTGCAGTAAACTGTATTGAAAAAGATTAAAAATTAATGAAAATTATTGTAAACCTTAATGCTTTAACATTTCTATGGCTAGTTACCCCTGTTGCTTCTATGGTTTGTAACTTTCTGTAACTAGTTACTCGTGATGTGAAAAAGTTACAGGAGCCTCATATATGTCAAGCTGTGCTTTTGAAGCCTTATTGCTTAACGAATGAAATGAATAATTTATCTCACTTATTTATTGTTGAAAACATTATCTCATTTCTGTTAAACTTGGTCAAAGTCACATTTGTGTTGTATTTTCTTTGAATTTTATCCATAAGTTTAACGTAGTAATTGTTTCAGCAAGTTCATAACAGTAATAAATAATGATTTTTAATTCACTAGGCAGCCAGGAGATTTTGCTTTTTAAATCACAAACAACAGCGTAAATACAACTTTGTTTTCAAAGATATTATTCTTTTCAATTTAATATTACAGATCGAGTCTTATTATGTTCGCAGGATTTTGTTTCATGTATAAGGATTCGTTTTAATTAAATGAATTTGAATATAAATGATAAACGGGTGAAGGATTTTTATCTTGTTTTGAAACAATACAGAAAACTTTTTCATGAAATGTTTTCTAGCATTAAACTTATTTGTTACATCCTAATAACGATCAGGCATTAATGCTTGATTTGTTTTGAGAATATTGGCCTCATATGAAGAAAAAATCAATTTCTTTTGCATCTACCATGATACATTCAATTAAACACATGTTTTAATATGTTGTCTGTTATTTATTAAAGTTTAATAAAAATTCATCAAAAAATGTATTCAACCGAACTAAACAATCAAAATTTCTAAATTTCATGTGTGGAACTTTCTAAATTTTGGTATCTCTAGCGTAAACTTTTTATTCCCAGAGAAAAAACAGCTTTTTTCGCTTTTAGACTTTTAGTGCCAAAGAACATAAGCCTAGTTAAAGCATTAAATTGTAATTTCAAAAATTTCAGTTCTTTTAAAGGTGTTCAGGTTTTTAAAATAATTTGATAATGCAATTTTCGTTTGCTAGAAACAAACGACGCACCGTTTAGTGCTCAAAACTTTTCCCCTGTGAGTTTGAAACCGTTTGGCAATTTTATTTTATTTTCCGCTCCATACATACCCTTGCGTTTTTGTTCAATTACTCATAATTTTCCCACTTTCCCACAAAACTGCTGCTATTTCATCACTACTCGAAACAGTAAAGAAAAGTTTTCCCCTTGCGAGGCAATCAAACAGCATTCGGCGTTACCGTTTCTAGACTGGCAACACATTTTACGGCATTTTGTGGCTATCATTTTTGTTGTGGCATGTGGTATCCGTCGTACAGCGCATTGCGTGTGCGTGTTCCTTTTTGGGAAACGGGCTACAGTGTGTGAAACTGTGTGCGGCAATGTCGCGATCGTGGGAACAGCAGTTCGTTGTACAAATTGATAGTGTGCGCTTGGCGTTCTCAATTTCCACGTGGAAAGGATCGTTCAAGTAAACTGAAAATTTAACACACCGACTCGCTATGTGGCCCAAAGCCGTCCCGAATTTATGTAATTCACTATCGACACACTCACACAAGGTAATGGTTTAGGTGTATGTGTGTGTGTGTGCAAGGGTCGTAAATCATTCACAAAATGTGTGCTCACGTGTTCGGCAAACGTTCTTTCATGTCTTTCACCTTGTTTCTTCGCCACGGGCGAAAGCTCCTTACGCAGGCACCCACCGCACTGAAGGTGGCACACCCTGCTGAAGCTAATACTTTGCGAAGAAAAGGAAGTGCACGGGAGAAAGGTACAGGAAGCAGCAAAAATACTGTCAAACTTTTTCCACCGCTCCGGAACGGCAAATGATATCATTTCGTGGTTCGGTGTTGCTGGCTAACGAAGGGTGTTGCACCCTGCATTCGGGAGGACGGATGTGAAAGTTTTCTTCCGGGTGAAAGTTTTCCGTTAGGCAATCGTTAAGGACGCGGATGGAGAAGGACGCTTCGGTGCACCGTTGATGGTTTTGTTTGAAGGCTGTTCTGTGACTGGACAAATACTTAAGCACAGCTTGCGGGTATCAGTGAAGTGTGTTTAAGGAGGGTTCATTTGTGGGACTTTGAGACAATGCCGAGCTTCTGCCGGCGTGTTGTGAAGAAAAGCTTTTGATTGAGTTTTAATATTTCCTCTCCAAAAACTCATCATTTCTATTGCAAATAACCTTTTGTTTCTTAATACTAGGGTAGTACTACAGCCATCCAACTAGTATGTGTTGTTTGAAACAATTGAAACTTTTCTCTTTTTAGTAGACACTCATCACCACAGCTTTAATCAAACTGCAGGTACACGCTTGATGCAGACATGGAAATCCAGCGCTGCTCCATATTTCTCGCATTCCCACTATCTCCAGCGAGAAAAATATTCAATAGTACTCTATCATCAGACAACGGAAAATCAAGAACTGTACAAAAAAAGGGGAAAACAGAACAGGTTGGTAACATGAAAGAGCTTCTTCGCATCGTGCGCGTTGCGTGACGCTTGCCTGCCAGTCCAGGGCTGGTCTATCAATAGTATCCGTAGACCCTGTCAGTAGACCCGGGACTTGCAACATTGTCACGTAGCTTGTTGGTGTTCAAATAATTTCCTTTTTTCTTCTCTACCCTCCAGACCGTTTTTTTTGTCTCCTGCAGCACCGCAACGACGGCGCACAGAAGCATACGGCCTCTTGTGAACCGCGACAGGTTCAGAATGGTACGCTACCGGTACGCTCCATCGCTGGCAAATGTTATTGCATTGCCCGCATCGCACTTGCATCGCTCGTTCGGCGCGTTGCATCGAGCATCGTTGAAATGTTTGAATTTTAAGTATCCTCCAGTGGCCTTCGATGGAAACGTACCGCTACAGGCATACATAGCAACTCAGGTTCGTTCGTTTCGACACCTTTCGGTGCACACCGGGAATGAATGGTGAACCGTGAATCTGTTTGTCCAAAACGGATCCACAGTATCATTGGAAGGAAATTTTGGATTCAGTATCGGTGTGTCTGTCTACTTGTGTGTGTTTGTTTTGCACGCCAGCTTATCCCGCGTGTGTAACTGACGGGTTTTGACGATAAACTTTCAACCTTCCAATACATTGATTCCAATCCACAACAAATACAAACACACACACACACACAGACCCTGACACATATGGAGGGAAAAGATCACGCAAATGCAAAAGTGCAGGATAGCAAAATCCCTTCCACCCTCTCTCTCTCTCTCTCTCACACACACGAACCATCTAACATCGCGTTTTGGTCGACGGACGTCGTCCATAAATTTTTGTTTCGCACCATAAATCGCAAAGCACCATAAATTTTCGCATACCCACAGCCCCAGATTGCACCTGTTCACCCTTTACACTACCGCACCTGTCGCAAAGGTTTGGTAGATATTGGCGGAACGCGATGTCTGTTTGGAGGAGTTGGTTTTTTGTTTGCGTTACCGTCCCCGTTCCCGATCGCTTGCAGTTACGCTTGTTTTGGTTAAGCAGCAATAGTTTGCGGAACTCGGATGGAAAAAGCGAGTGTAAAATAATGGCGCAAAGACCAAACAAGAGATCCATCGATAACTGCATCCTCTAAAACTCATCAAACCACTCGCGCGTAATTGAGGTAAGGGGGTTTGCATTGACTTCTGGACTTGGACTTGGTCTAGCGATCGTTAGCAGCACGGCGTGCTGGGTGCAATTTCGATTCACTTGTTTGCTGTTTGTGTTGTCGCTTTTTCAAAGTCGCTATTGGTCGAAGAACAATCACCCTTTGGCGCCTCCATAATGCAGCGGAGTTTGGGAAGGAGTAGCACGATCATCATCAACATTATGACCAGGGTGCCATTATCGTTAGCGTTGCGTCAAACTCTCAAGAGGGGTTTTTTTTTGTGACTGCGACTGGTTGATGTCCCCCAAGAGCCACCGGGGAGGTTTTAGTGTCAACCCAACACACACACACACACACTTACACACATGCACCTGGATTGCAGGCTTTCGATGCAGACGATTTTATCACTTAATCGCTAAAAAATCATAACCCCTCAGCTCAACGCCATCGGTCAACGCTGCACTTAGCGCGAATGCTTTTACAGCACAAAAAGAAAAAAGTTTATGCTGCGCAGATCCGACCGAGGTGATGCAATTCCAATCGGTAGCAAACATAAAATCGACCATGATTGACACCCATTCCAGGGATGGAGGGCGGAGCGCTTGCAGCAGGAAGGAAGCAATAGAATAAAATTTCCACCTTTCTGAAGTAGCAAACATAGCAAAAAAAAATGGCCCATCATAAGCAGAAAATGTCTCGCTTTGCCACGGTTGATTTTATTACGCTGGCTCGAACGGCCAATTTATTATGGCCACAAATGACCGGCGTAGGTCATCGCTATGGCACCTTCCGCGGCCACCAGCGTCAGGTGATAAAAGGTGCACAACTCTACGTGTGCGTGTGAGTGTCGATTGATCCGCTAATAAATTTTATGAAGCTCTCGAATATAACCCATAAAATCAGCGTTGCCATAAGGGATGCGAGCGTCGAGCAGTGGGATGCTGATAACAAAGACGATTTGAAATAATGGACCACCGTTGGTGAGAAAATACTTTGTTTTCGGTGCAATCAATGGTTGCAAAATAGAGGAAATAATTTAGTCAAATGAATTTGGGCTATGTTCAAATCTATCTTTGCTTTGGTTTTCTGTATAACATTTTTATGCCAAATGAAAGCGATTTTATTGGGACACTCACTTGTCATTAAGTAAATTTAAAGAATTGAAAAAAGTTGTAATAGTAATTGTAATATTTGTAACAATAATAATTTGATGACTCGCTAAAAGCATCAAAAGAATACTTCTAATAGTCTTGTTATCCTTCATCACAGTCCATTGAATTTGTTGTTAATCACCATAAATATCTGAAGGTCCTTGAATGTTTTTAGAGGCATTTGAAACTCTGTCAAAGTTGCGATACATAATGAAGTGGCATGTTTCATGTGGCATTTCGTGTGTGTACAATGTATCATCATCATCATCTTTATAAAGCTTCTCAATTGAAACGCCTTTAGTTTTTTTTTGTTCAATGTTTTGTTTGTTTGTTCCAACTTAAAATTAACTTCAGCTTAATTGTTTTAAATACAAATCTTCAAATATCTTAAATTTTATACTTCAATGAAGACAAAGAATTAAATTTCAACCATTTTACCTTCTTACAAACGATATTCGATAGTTGTAAATTAATTTGCAATACAATACATTGTTTTTACCAATCAAATGATAAGAGCAAGAGCTACAGCAATAGCTAAATACTTTAGCCTATAGTGTATACAGGCCATAGTGTATAAGTGTTAGATCAGATCGTGATTCAATTCCCGTACGGATTGACTTGTTTAATAAGAGCAAGAAGGAATCATTGTAAGCGAGCTCTCTCAATAAGGATGTAAGATAAAAATAAGTAATTATTGCAAAAAATGAAGAATAAGCGACTGCATAACTATTTTAAGGCTAAGTGTAAAATTTATTTGCTCCAGAAAATAGGTTCAAAGTCGAGTCCTTGCAGAATCTGCAAAAGTAGAATTTGTGAAACTTGTAATCACATCACATAAGCATAAAATACTCCTAGCGACATGTCGTTGTCTCTTTAAAAGTGTATTCCATTTTTACCGAGCTCAAACGAATAATGATGCACTCGGTAATGTACAGCTGAACTTTTACCATTTTCCATGCCCGAAAGTGGTTTTTTCGTCACAAAAAAACCCTCGGCTTAACCTCGTTTATTCCCTATTACTTGCATTAAATCCCACTCCATTTTAACTTAATTCTCCGTTCCGCTTTACATAACCCCTTCGCACATGTGGGCTGGTGTGCAGAGTGCAACAAAAAAAAAACAAAAAGACACCTGGAACAACATACGGGCTACGGTGCGGGTGTCATGCAAAGGGAAGTGCAGCTCCAACTCTGAGCTCTCCTAGCCCGTTGCCCGGAAGACGCACCGACCATTTCCGGGCTACACCGAGCGGCAAACTTTTGATGTGCACTTTATGCATCAAATTTGCATTTCTGCTGCCACCAGTCGGCAGGATTTTCCGATCGAGCATCTCGCGTGTGTCTTTTTTCTTCTGCTCTTTGGCACACTTTTGCTCGTTTCGTTTTTGTCACTGGGCACGATGCGCTTTTTTCTTCCTACTCATCTCGTCCCTTTTTTTGTCGGTGCCTTTCATGCGAAACCATGGCTAAAAGCGTGGCAAACGCTTGCCATTTCGTTCCGTATGTGTTTTGTTGCCAGCACCGATCAGCCACGCTGCCCCTTCTTCCAATCCCTTTTAACGGCCAACGGTGGGTCAGAAATATTATGGACGGTCGAATGCGTTACTGCCCTTAGTCACTGCCCCTGGTGTGCTGCTTGGACGAATGCAATTTTCTCGATGGTAAATTAACAGCAACGAGGGCACAGCTGCATGGCAAATGCAAATGATTTACGTCACACTAACTACCGCCCTTTCGATGCCGCCTTGAGTGGTCCGCCGGGTTGGCCAATTAGAGCAAACACGCTCGTGTGCCCCGACCCAACCAGGCAGACGCAGTGGGTTGTGAAACCGGGAACACATGGAGGGGAAAAATGGAATAGAGCGAAGGGTGCAGTGCAGGGGAAAATTGGGCGTGGAAGCTTTCACAATCATTTACACATTTTAAGCGAAAACAATCGTGACCGTTATAGGTTTGTGCTGGGCGGACTAGCGGGCGACCGCCATCGCCAAGGAGGGAGGCTGACCCACCCAAGTTAAATATTGAAATAAAAATAATTAAAAACTCAACGCCTTGTCGCCGGTTGTGTCGCTCACGCCTGCTTATGGAGCCAGGAGAATGGAAAGACGTACGAGAGGAATAAGATTCAATTAAAAGCTATTGGAAAGGAATTATGAAACGGCCATTTGTGGCCGTCACATTATGCGACTTGGGAAGAGAATATATGCTCCCGCCTATCTTTTTTTTTATGTGCTGCTAAAGCACCAAAAAGTTCTCCTCGGAGAGTTTGCTTTCTTCTTTTGCATGCAATTAATTTGTCTTTCCCTGTGACGCTTGTGCAGAAAAGTGATTTAAAATTACCATAATGGTTTAATGCGTTCATGAACCTTTGCCACTTACCATAGGCGAATGTGTGACTGTGCAATTTGCTTTCCCTCCTGCCGGATGCTGAAACACTAAACCCCATTTTGCATCCGTAACATTCCTCACAGCTAACTGTAAAGTGAATACTCTCGCTCCCACATCTCGGTCAAACCGTCGGATGGTATGAAAACGACAGCCGGTAGCAATCCTGTGACAGCTGTCAATTTGCTGCACCAAGTACGCAAAGACAAAAAAGTGAGTTGTATGAGTTGCCCGGTAAGTTGCCTTGCTGTGACATCGCAAGGCGTCACACATTTCATTGCCTTTCCGATTTTTGGAGTTCATTTTTTCTCATCAAACACACGACGGAAAGGAAAAGTCATGTACTATTAATAGCCTTTTCCCAAAGATTATTATGAAGGGAAAGCGTAAGAGGTATTTTTGGGAAACAGATACAAGTAGCAGATACGGTGCCGAATCGGGTCAAGTTGACAACGAAGTGCTAACTACCTTGCTTAATACAGTTTTTTCGAGGCTGTAGTCAACTTTCCATGTTGAACATCATTTCGAGATGTGGCTTAATTTTTCAATCCCTCTGTTAATACCGTCTGACAACAGTCAACGAGGTTTTCGAGCGTTTTTTTTTTGTACATTTGATTGGTGTGGTGACCTAGAAGGAGTGTAATATAGTCTTGGATAATTTATAAATCTGTCTTCACGCTTTTTCAACCGTGGATGATCTTTTGACCGTGTGCCAGTATGTCAACAACGCGCTAAGTGGCTCGTTTATGGGTCTTTCTTTTTGGTTTTGCTCAGTTTTAAGAAGCAACCATATCGAGCATCCTCTCATTCTGCACGAAATATTGATGTTTACCTACCAAGCTGAGTAGAGGCCAATTTTTGTTGGCAAACAGTCAACATCAGAGAGGGTCAATGGTATACAAGATGGAAAGATTACGGGCCAGCCGTAAACTGTGTACCGTTTGGATAGTTTTGGAAAGAGCTAATCTGATGGTATTAAAATTCTTCCATGCGAATTTATCAGTTTAAAGGAGGGCTAATTCAAGGTGATTTTTTCCACTGGACTTGAAGTTGATCGATAGCAGCATTTTAAAAATAAAAGTGCTTATGTTTGCTGGCATTACAGCTCGTTCAAAATGTGTCTGTCCTTTTTTTTTCTATGACTCAATCCCGGTCATTGCATCGAGTGTTTAAAAAACAGCTTAATAATAATTGCATACTTTAAGGCGTTTATATGCATTCAAGTACTCTTAAAAGATGTTTTCCGTTCCACCAATCTCCTCTACAATGTAGGTGTAGAAAAGATTTAATTTCGTATTTTATGTTTCTATTTCTGTCTACTGTACCCCCTGTGCTCCCTCTCCTCCTCCAACAGTTTGGTTGCGTAGTGAGTGGTATTAAAATAATTCGCAAACAGCACATAATCTGCATAATTTGGCTGCCGGGCGGCGTGCGGCGAGCCGGAAACACTATCCTGTCCCTTCTCCTCTCAACTCACCCTTTGAATGGGAACGATTCGTTCCACCGGTTGGTGCGCGTGCTGCTGTTGCGGCGGGAAGCTCGTTTGCTGATAAGCCGCTTGCTGCTGCTGCTGCTGCTGTTGAGTATTCGCTTGCTGGTAGAATTGTTGCGGCTGGAACTGCTGCTGCTGCTGCTGCTGCAATGGGATTTGCTGACCTACCGGTTGTTGTTTCTGCTGTGATGGATGTACCTCGTACTCAGGGCCGTCGGCTGGCGGTGGCCAAGCAACGCGCTTCAAACCTACGGGGGATGAAATACAACAGAAAAAAGTAAAAAAACAAGAAAGCCGTGAGTTGTAGAAATGTGTGAGTGTGGTAGAATAAAATAATTAAATTGCTACAGCGATTCATCTCTTCAAGCATTCTTCGTCTTTCCCTTCCAGCCACAAACTCTACCCCGGACCGAGGAAAGCCCTAGTCGGTGTCCGTGTCAGTTAGCGATGGTGTATGTTTTATATTTCCCATTCCCGACTTTCCAGAGTCGGTCGGCGCAATCCATCTCTTTCGCCTGGCTTCAGCTTCAGGCTTTGATACATCTGTGAGTGAGTGTAGCAAAAGTGTAGCGCAAGAGTTGAACCGCTGAGGTGGGGCGCAAAAATCCCAGAATTATCTGGCGGACACTTGCCAGCGCTAGCTACTTGCCACAAGCCATTCCTTCTGTGCGGGGAAAAAGGGATAAAATAAGTGGCAGGGAACACTGCGCACTGTATAGTTGCAAAACCCACAAATCGTCCCACTTCTTTTGGAAGATAAATGGGATTTGAGTGAAAGACTTTTCATCTGATATGTGTGCTGCCACAGTGCCATTTTCTTTAGCGAGCCTTATCGTCGAGGGTTTTCCACTTGCTTTTTTTCCTTCGTAATGATGAGCCGAGCTCTAAATTGCTCGCGCCCGAAAGCATCCCAACCCAATGTACACAGTCCAGTGGGTCGCAGCACACTCTTCCCTTATCCGCCAGCTGGAGGATACAAATATCATCTTAAGCCGCCGAACCTTAAAGCCCAGGGAAGGGACTCGATCCCAACTCCCCGATCTTTTCACTAGAGCGTACTTTGCAACAATCAGTCTGGCTATGTTAAAAAAAAGATATATTCACATGGGATCAAATCACTCAACCGGTAAGTTTTGCCCGCACGAGAGGGTTTTTTCTCCTTTTTTTTGGTGTTACCATGTTCCCAGCGCGCGAATTACCACCACTGCTGCTGTTGACGTTTGTGTCTGTAAAGTGCATACCGTCTGTAGCAGAGCCATTGGTTCGTTTCTGTTGTTTTTGGATAGCCGAGCCTTTCTGCTGTACGTTTCGGGTAAAAGGGCTCGCGGAAGGGTAAATGCTGCCAGACGCGAAGAGTCTACTTTACCGCGTATCTTTCACTCACACCAGCCTGGGGAGCGAGCGATGGTTCATGAGATTTTAATTAAAACAGACACTTTCTATAACAAGTTTTCAAAAACTTAATTTGCTGTATGAAGTTGCGTCTCCGCTTTGAAGTTGCGTCCTTTTCTCCTCACAGTTTGTGTGGGGAGGTTTTCCTTTTGTTGGCGTGTGTCTCTCCCTCGCCCTCTTCCACTTGTCGTCTTTTTATTCTTTTCATTCATGCGATAAGATTACTCGTGGCCAGTTGCGAATAAGACAGTTTTGGAGTGTATATTTTTCTTTTTTCGCTTTGTCGCGTGATGGTGTGTATGCATGTATATGTGTATGATCAGGTTGGTCGCGGGGCAAAGAGAGGGGAAAAGAAAGCGAAGACTTTCGTGCGAGTTTTTGAGTTGAATAGCCGCAACAAAGTTTTTCTTCTGCAAGTCGTGCACTTTCGTTTTGCGGTTTTCTGTGACTGATGGTGTGGTGGGTTGCATTATGATACATTCACTTTTCTCTTTTAATTTGCGAGCTAGAACACGCTAATTTATTATGTATTTGTGTGCAAACTTGCAGCCTTCTACATTCCATCCATATCTAACTATCTACATAAAGCAGCCATGATGGTTGTCTTGTGCAAAATGCTTAGCAAAGGTTGAAAATTTTGAAAATGAAATTTTACTCCCTATTCCACACCCAATCAGTTCGTTGATGTAACAAACAACCACTGTAAAAAGTTGTGTTGATACGTTTTTAAAGCTTCTGCTAATGATGTGCCGCCCTTCGTCCGTTCTGTGCCCATCATTATCTTCCTATGTAATTCTAGCGCCCCTCAACTTGATTGGATTATGATTTCTACCCACCAGGGATTTATCGTGGTAATTAATCGTTTATTTGCGGTGATCCAGCGGAATACAGTGGCAACGACAGCTCCGGTAGCCGTCGGCTTAAGTGTGTCAAATTTAATGTGGCCGATGATGATAATCATCAGGAATCGGTTGGCAAGCGCTTAAGCGCTTTGCGAGTGATGAGCTGAATTTAGCACCAAGTGTCCAGTTAGCTTACAAATCGTTTAATGGAATATCGATGTAGAAAATAAAATTTTGTTTGCCTTGGGTGGGATGGAGCCGCATGGTGTTTCGTGTTGTTCGATATCAAATGGAGACGCATGGTGTTTTGTACCAGTAAATATATTACGGTGCTTCTATTACAGAAAATTTATTAAAAAAAATTTTCTAAATTCACAAAAAAATGATAAAAAGTCTGACGTGGTGAACACTGAAGCAACGGTTTACTTTTGCATTATTATTTGCCAAATTCCACCGTGACCTCATTCAGGTTTGGCTCACGGCACATCTAAACCAGACACGTCTACCGTTGCCGCAAGCAAATGCTAAAATATGGCAAGAGAGCACTGTTTGCGAACTCGCATCTCCTTTTTAGCAGCTGGGAGTTATGACCGCATTCCAAAGAGGTTGCCACGAAACAGGCCGGCAAACCAGTACTGGCTGGCGTGTTTTATTTTAGAATCGAGCTTCAATGCCTGACTGCATGCTGATGCTCATGCATTTTTGTAGACCTTGGGCGTTCGTGCATGTGTGTTTGTGCGTGTGGGCATGCATTGTGAAGGGGGTTTCTTTTTGTTTTCACTTCTTTAAGAGTTTTTTTTTGTAGGTTATGATGATGCGTCAGGTTTCCGTGCCGGGAATCTAACTTTCTATTTTTAAATTGAATTTCAATTTTCCATGGTGCGGGGCTATCGTCCCAATTTAAAGCTACATGATGATTCACACCTTCCATTTCCCACGAAGGATAGTAGAGTTTTTCGTAGTGTTTGCTGGTTTTTATTTTCTGCTCAATGCTTTCACATTAACACACGTTCCACCTCGATCTCTTTAGTGTATAGCAATAATTAAATCGGTCAAAAATTCACAATTTTTTTTTTTGATTTTTACAATAAAGGCTTTGATTCAATTTTGGTTTCAGAGTTTGAATTTAAAATTGTAAAATGTAAATCAAAAACTGAATCTTCAAATTAGTTTCCACTTCAAATAGCACTACTGCAAAACAACAAACTATCCATACTAAATATTCACAAACCTTTGAGCAAATTTTCACTAAAATCACACTCACAGCATTATTTTGTTCACTGAATTAAATTTAAAATATGGAAAACTGCTAAACTCAAAACTTTGATTCAGAAATTTGAAAAGAAAAAAACAATCTCCCTTAGAAACGGTTAACTCGATTGCAGAATATTTCCCGTACGCCGTGGATCTCGAACGCTTGAAACTTCGCGACAAACTGAACGCCTGCGACCACGGTTGAGCCGGCCGAGCACGCTGAATACCTGCTTCGCTACCTGTGCCGAGACGGCAAAGCAGCGTTTGAGTCATTGGGATGATCTTCTTCTTCTGCTCTTACATGTGAACACCAACTTTGCTGTAGTGTTTGTGCAGCCTGTATCGTTAAAAAACAAGGTAGGATGGCATGATCACAGGCCCTAACCAACACTATCGTGCACGAATGGAAAGTGGCGATGAAAACGACCATAAGTTACCGTCAGTGATGGTTGTCAGAAATTTTACGTCTGGCCTTTTGCTTCGGCGTCTTCTTTGTCTCTTTCGGCTGCATAAATGAAGAGCGAGTGAGTCAGAATTTGACGGGATCGAGAATGATCATGACGCTGAGGAGGAACGAACGCCGGTTTTTCTTCTCTATTTGTGGTAGTTTGGGAAACACTGAGATGAATTTTCGGCATTATTACTTTTTGTATTACTTCTGATACGCAAAAAACCAAACGCCACCATCTGCGTAGTTACACAGAGAAATGGATCGTTTGCCGCATGTGAAAAGATTCATCTTCATATTTTATTGGTCATGTTATATCAATATTTTTGAGAGCGTATTTTTGGAATACAAAGAAAATATATTGGTTTAATAAACAAAAATCTCCCCACAGATGAATGCTCTGCGCAAAAAACTAACCTTGAAATTCTTTGTCTTGTTCACCTTCAACATGAATTTGTCCTTGGTTTGTTCGTTCCCGGCCAACCCAAACGAGGTTGATGGTACTTTGTTGGTTCATCATGACCGGTTGTCCTCCACGTGAACATGAATTTAAATGACCAATTTGTTTACGGCTCACATCATCAACATCCGAACCTTGACCACACGGCGCACAGCCACCCCGTACCAGTGACCGTGCCTGTCGGTGACCAATCACGAAGACGAATCTTTTATTTAGTTTAATCATCATTTTATTTAGACGTCGTTGACCTACCCACCACTCCCGTTTCCACGGGTGTAGCGAGTGGCGTGGCCAGGTGAAAAATAGAACCACATTCGTCAAAGCGTCGTATTCTTAGCACACTGCAAGCCGTCGGTAGGGTAAGAGCGAACAGCTCATGCTTGTCGTATGCTGGCGTTAAATTGTTTATTGGAGGATGAAAAATTGCGAAACACACTCCGGATCATCATCCGGGAGGAGAGAGTTTTCGCAATTCGGATCTGCTTGGCTCTCTGTCTGTTTTGTCCCTTTCGTGCTTTTCGCCCATGATAAAATGTTCAATCTCTCCACCGTATTAGATGCGCACTCACCGCAGGACAAAAGCTGCCCCTACTGGTGAGTGTGATATCAGGACGCTCGACACTTTGTGGCTGTGATTTCGTTCGACTGCAGCCGCAAAATCGGTTCGGGTGAAAGAAAAAGATCAATTTCTTTACATTGTGGGTGGTGAGTTGGAAATTGGATAGGTGGAAAAGCAATGTGTGGCATCCGGCGTGTTCTTAACAGTGACAAGCTGACTCCGTTGTTGGGCGGAATCTTTATAGTGAGCAAATTGTGGAAAAAAATGTGTAGAACTGAATCATGTATGCAGCAGATACATTATTTAAAGTGTTTTGGATTTTATTTATTCAAACGGACTTTTAAAAACATTCTACACAACATTTGAGTCTTGTATATTTTTTTCTGGTTACATAGAAATGTTTTTGTATAAATAAATAAACATTTCACACTTTACTTTAGGAATCTTCATTCTAATCGATTTCATCAAAATCATCTGCTCTGTGGAAGACAACGCTGTTATCATACATTTTGTGTTGTATTTTTTAAAGAAGCACCATTTCCCCGGTCACGGCCAGCAGTGTTAGCCAGTATCCTTTCAAGCAGACACAAACTGCTATCGGCTAATGTTTCACATGACTGCACATCTGCTTTCCGTCTCGTTTGCACAGCCAGTATGCATTGTGTACTACAAGAACCGGTTCTTCGTTTACCGGCATCTTAAAAAACGGAACCCAGAAAGCAGAACACACGGAGAGAGCGGCATTGAAAATAATAAGAAAATTACAAAAAAAAACAACCAAAAGAACCATTGCCCCGCGTACCTCCTGGAACGACCTGGGCCCAGCACAAAACCAGCGTCGCATGCGAGAAAATGCAAAAAGTGCTGCCAAGTGGAACGACGCGAGTGCTGTCAGTTTTGTTGTCGGTATAAAAATCCAAAGTTTGAGCGTTCGGTGGCAAACGGCAACTTGAACCACATTCACATGCTGACGTAAAATTTTGTGATTCCTTTGAAAGGGAGAGAAGGAGGTGGAAGAGGACATGGAAAAAAGCAGCGCAAGAGCATGCACAAATGTAGAATGCGTGCGCACTAGCTGCAGGCAACTGGGGCACGCTGGCACGTGTTGCATATTTTTCGTACGTACCGAACGGCTGCCACGACAGTGCTTGCCAAACGGTGAGCAGGTTGGATTTACGGACAGTGGATACGGGTAAATGTCACTCGCCGTGCGCACTTTCTTTTGCATTCTGTGCTCTCTCGCTTCAGTTCTCATTGCAAATACGAATGCAATGGTTGAATGTGGCGAATGAAGCGTAAGCGTAAATTGCTATTCGGGAACTCGAGCTGCCCATTTGTGTGGTGCATGAGCAAAGAGGCAGAAAGTGTTTGGGTTTTTTGTTTGGCTTTGTTGGGCAAAGAAAGGCAATCGAACAAACAGCCACATTTCCGTGTCGGTGCTTGCCTGCCTTCTTCATGGAACAGAACTTAGAAGGATCAATAGAAAATGGTATCAAAAAAGGCAGATGCATTAGGGTAGGGCAGGTTTAGCCACTATGTTCAAGGCTGAGTGTTTGTTTTAAAGGGATCAGTTTCCGATACTTGGAGATGTAAATATCTTGCCAGGGTGACAATTTTTTTTGAGCCATGATTGATTTTATGCATAGCTTAACAAACACTAAAGTTTGGAAGGAAATAATATCATTTATAATCCAAATTATTAATTACTAATCGAATTTACGATTCTCTGTTCAAATACACAGAGCAAGGGAATGATTGAATAATTAAAAAAATGCGCTTCTTTTTTTCTCCGGTGGCACAACAACCTCTATAGGGTCAAGGTCTGAACATAGTACGAATGTGCTTTGGCTATTTCTGTGACTGAGTGTACCCATCCATATTAAGATTGTTAATCTTTCGTATTGGTGGTTGTGATTTAGTATACTCATAGTAGGATAGTCAATCCTGTTTATGGTGGGCAGCAAATAGCTACAAAAAATAAGCTATTTAAATTAAATAAGTCATAGTCTCATTGTCATAAAATTCAATTATCCTTATTTTAATATATCCAAAACATCTGAGAATGCTAAATAATATCCATAGCATTTGCAATAGGTTTCATAATACTGAAGGATTTAGTAATAAAGTATTTTTTGTAATATTTTATGGATGTCGATGATGTATTACAAAATCGACTCCTTCGCAATTTGTAATATCTGGGTTTTGCACAAATTTTGTTTTTTTTTGTGGACTACGTCATTAGCATTCGATCATCGAGAAAAACACTGTTGAAATATCCGTTCATTTATTATTTGGTTTCAGTTTATTCTTTTAAGATCAAAGTAGTCGGTAAATTTAAATTTAATATTCTAGTAAACCGTTCTCCTCTTGTCGTGTAAAAATCACGATGATGCCAAGAAGTTATAATTAAAGAATAATAAACATTAGTCTAAATTAATTTTAATGTTATTATCATTATTTATAATTAGTATTCGTGGTTGTAAATTAAAGTACACGAAAGTTTTGAATGATTTACATATGTTTCTTGATTAACTTTCATTTGACTTTATCATTCGTTTTATTCTGGTGTTTTTTAAGTAATACTTTTCGATGCAATGAGGCGTTTGAAAAAACACTGAAAAAAAACTCAAAAATAATGGTACATATAAAAATCTTGTTTTACTAAGAAATCAACTGTTTTATTTTAATTCCTGTTTTATAAAGCTACCAGCAAGTATATCTTATGGGTGCAAAATTATGTTTTATTTTCTTTACAAATGGTTGAGTTGCGCTGAATAGCACACCAACACAATCTTTCTCATCAAATATGAATGAAATATCTCAAACAAAAGCATCTAGAATCTGAAGCAAAATCTGCATAAAATGTCCCCTCGTTATGAACCACTTGGCTAACAAATGTAAAATGATGCAGCAAAGTATTTTTTTTCCTTTGCTTGATTTTTTTTTTTTTCATTTTAAAAATAGTTCGTGCTGCAAAACTTCGTGCAAAAAACACATGATAAGAAAATATGACAGTTTCATGGTGTAAATCTCAGCTGACACGTATTAGCCGTACACCGTACCGGGCACGGCGCTTCAAAATGCGGCGTAAAAGAGATTCATCCTTACCTCCCTTTCCCTTAGCTCGAGTTTCGGGCACATTTGCTTCATCGGGTTTTGGTTCGACCGACGGGTTAGCTTCGTTTGGAGTGCAAGTGCTCGTATCGCATTGTGGAGCAGAAGAAAGCAAAGGCTGGTGTGCAAGTACACTTCAAAAGACGCTGGACGTTCGGTTTGATGGTAAGATATGGTAGCTAAATTCTTTGCAGTTGCCAGCAAGCTGCCTGCAATGGTACCAGGGCGGTAATGGGAATGGGAGAGCAAGAAAAAATGGGCGAGAGAAAAACCTAAGGACAAGATGCAACTGCTGCATTGCTGTGATGTTGGATCGAATGATACTGCTGGATCGGTACGTGACGGATTGACAAAATCTTGCACTAAACGTTTTTTTTGTATTCTGCATGTACCATTTTTTGCCTTTTGATGGAATGTCGTTATTTCTGTTACGCTCTGTTTTCGGTTTACTTTACCAGAACATGGGAAACTTTTTCGTTTTGAAAACTCTAAACTATTTTGCCAGCCAATAAGTAATTTTTAAATTAAATTAAAAAACTCTCATTTCCAGCAGTGAGCATATTTTTTAATTAAATGCTAGCAGCATAATTGATTTTGCGCTTGCAAAAACGTTCGTCCGTAAATTCATCCCTAAACACATGCATGTTTCTGCTTGTCAGTGCATCCCGTGCCACCTGGGTCGAGAACGAATGCACAGGCACTGCCGTGGCAAGATGCTACCGCCCGCGGTGCGAATCGGTGCGCGTCGGTGAACTCTGGTGAAAAATGCAACTCAAGCATGCCCGTCAAGGCGAAGTCATAAATATGCTCCTAGAGGGCACCGTTGCTAGCTCATTGCACCGTGCGCACCACGAGCGCTAGCAGAAGCCATTTATGCTTGCCGGCATGAATTACTCCGACGCCGCTCCGTCCCACACGTGAAGCACAAATTTCACAGCAGCAGAAGATGCATGCAAAGGTGCAAGCAATTCTGCATTCCGTTTGCGTTCTCCTACGTTCGGGGGCGTGCATGCCACAGCATGCCGCAGATATGTTTGCATTCCTGCCGTTGCATACATTCTGGCGCAGGCGGAACACGCAGACGAGCAGCAACGGTTTCGGGGAACATTTTCGCAACCCGAAACCCAAAAACTTGCCCGTCCCAGGTATACGATCGCCGGTGGTAAACGCATGTATCGATGCTAATGAATGTCTGCGCTCCGGCTTGAAGCGTATGCAGGAGATGTGCATTTTTATTTTAGAATTGTTTCGGACGCGTACAAGACGTACCACCTCATTGCTGTTCTTTGCGCCCTCCCTGCGTGGCAACCGGTTGGAGTTCGTGTATTAATGGGCTCTCATTAAGGTGCCTCACTTTGAAGCTAAATGAGCTTCCATCGTGGGTAGTGTGGAAAGAAAATCGAGCAAATGAAGTATGTAAAATTATGCCTGAGCTGCAAATGGTGCGCCACATGTAGGTGAGACCATTGTTTTGATGAGCTTTTGTGCAGCTGGTAATGAAAGCTTTTTCTGCGAGATGGTTTAACGCGTTCGTTTTCTCGTTCATAATATTGAATTGTTTAAAAAAACAGTCAGGAAAGGAAAAGGAAAAAGAACGTGCGCAAATTTCATACCGTTCTGAACAAGGCTAGGTGTGAAAAGTGTATGACTTTGTCGATTTTTATAAAGAGCTTTAACTTTAACTTGCATACCATTTTAATCGGGAATGTTCGATAAATGTTAGATTTTAACGATATCTATCTGTTGGATTAATTTTATTATGTTTATCTGTGTAAACATTTCAAGCGCCTTTGATGCATTTGCTTTTTCAAACATTGATTTATATCTTAAATTGAAAATGACTATGATAGTGTTATCATCATGGTCTGGCCATCCTGACGGAATAAAAAGTGTTTTATTATTTTGAAATACAGTTCTTGTAAAATTTCCGAGTTGTTAATTTCTCAGTACTATTCCAAGAACCTTTCGTTATAAGAGAAACCCTTACGAAATGTATAAAGTAGTTTTCGAGATAAAAGTTGCTTATCTTTCAGAAAAGTAATGTTATTAAACAACAAATGAGTTTTGGTATTATGATGATGCTAGCTTGAATAACGTATTCGTTCTGGAATATCGCATTTCTCTTGCGTAGAAGTTATTAATATCACGGTTTAACGGCTTATAGCAAACTATTAATCTGTTGATCTTGAAAGCCTCAAAATTAAAAAAAAAACATACTGCCTTAACAGAGGTAGGTGCAAACGCTTTAAAAATCGTAAACAAGACAAATTTAGCTTGCCCTTTTTCGAATAAAATGAAAATGTTTAATCATGTTACCAAAAACCATAAAGTTTAAAATTGATAATTCGAGGGTAAAATTATTTATATAAGAAGTTTTGAAAAAGTTTTGAAATATATTAGTAAAGATAAATTAAGAAAAGGATTCAATATTTGTTCAAACAATGTTGTTGAAAACAAAATGCATTATGCTTTACACTATGAGTTTTAGAATGAACTATTGTGCACCACAGTAGCTTAATGCTTAGTGTGATCACTTAGAGCGTAAATTGCATGTAGATAAACCTTTTTTCCTATTCCGAAATGTTTGATGCCCTTCAAAATTGTTTCCCTTTATTATGCCTCAACTGTGCTTTACTCTCCCCAGCACTCTAACTCTATTCCGCTCTGTGATTTATCGTTGTACGTTCGTATCTGTCATTACAAATCACTACATCATTTACACTGCATGTAATTAGTTTTTCCCTCTTATCGCACACACTATCTCTCAATGGTACCCCGTCTACGATACACTGGTGTAAAAAAGTCAGCTCCATCACTCCAACAAAAACCACCACAGGAAAACAAGCAGACGGTGTATTTTAGTTGTGGCAGCATAATTGTATTATTTAATAACCGTGCGGGCAAGTTTCGTTACGCGTTTCAGCGCTTAAAGCGTTTGACCCCGCGCGGATTTAACGCGTTGAAAACGAGGGGCCACTAAATCTAGTCTCATTAACCGGGCATAGCCGGATCCGACCTGACCCTGAAACTGATTGACGTTGATCAATCTCGGACCTCGAACCCGGGAGTTGATTACATTAATGCGGTCCCGCCAGGAAGCCCGCCACAATAGGGAAGCAAGCAAACGAAAATAACGAGTAATAATTCATCCTTCGAATACGGTGGCGGGTGTTGTACTGCCCAGGCCGACGACAAATGATTGACTGATTGACCAGTCACGGAGGGGGCGGGTGAAAATAATAAGAAAATTAAGGTACGAGACAGGATTATCTTAATAGTTTCTAGCGTAAAACAAATAAACAGTCGCTAGCACGTGGAAGAAAGGGGAGAAAAAAGGTGGAATTGAAGTGTTTCGTACGAATCAATCGATGCTATCTACAGAGCGAAGTGTAATTGGAAGCAATAAAGTGCGGTCTGTGTTTGGGCTGTGTCTGTAGCAATTAAGCGGCTCTTGTTGCAATACTTCTCTTGCTGTTGTGGTTGTTGAGACCGTTCGAGCACTTTGTCCCATCGCAACTTACCTGCAAGGAAAATAAATCGAAAAGAAAAAAGTGGCGTTATTATGGCACAGCTCAGCTTTAAATGGCATTGTAATGTGAATTTGTTGCACTTAAAGCCACAATGAGCGGTTAAAAAAATCCCGTCCCATCAACAACTCGTTGAACTTGAGTTGCTTATTGATTTATTTCGCTACAAGCGCATTAAGACCGCCAGCACACGTACATGGAAAATACACGCAGGCCGCTGATTGCATGGACACGATTTGTCGTCGTTTGGAAAGCAAACAGGGCACTCTAATAAAAAAGCCAGAAAAAAAAGCAGGACGTCAGAAGAGAGCTTTTGCAAGTTGCATGAACACAATGCTAAACACGCCGAGCTCGTACCGACGCTAAACGCTAAACATACTAAAACGGTGGTCAAAATTGGCTGGGAAAATTTGAAGAATGAGCCCCATTCCGGGAAGAGAAGGAACCACCGCCCGTTCATCGCGTCGCTGGCCGGCAGACTTTCCAGCTGCAATCCTGGACCGGACTCGGTGGCACTGCTTACCGCAATTTTTACGGCCGTTTTCGCTCCGAACACACCGGCCACCGTCGTGATGATGATTTATAGCAAAAGGAAAAGCAAAATTACCATCATTAATGTGATGGTCGTTTCCAATAAGCTAGGCTATTGTTGTGTTTGCTGTGGCTGTAACAGGAACTGGCTGAACTATTGCTAGCCCATTAGCTATGCTCGTTTGTTTTTCGCGGTAATTCATGTGTGTGTGTGCGTGGGCGTGTGTGTGTGTTTGTGGAAAGTTAGTACAACAGAGGCAATGTAAAAATGCTTCCCAGATTTCCAGTAGTAGCATGAGCCTTTTTACCCTCGCGGTGCTCGACGTCGGTGGCGTTGTAAATCGCTGCCAATGGCTCTCTCTCTATCGCATTCGATGTTCACATATTTGTTCCAGTCTAAACTTGTGCAAATAATAAGAGCCACACACACACACGAAAACACACATCCATAGCCTAGTCCATGGCCGTCCAGGTTTACCAAGCGGCGTGCAGTGGTGTCGTTTCTTCGACCGACTTGTAATGCGGGCCCCGTGCATGATGGAAAACTTCAGCCACGGCTTGATTGTTTGTGGAAATTATTAATCACACGAATGCCATGGCCACTGCACATCACGAGGCCTCCTTGTTTTGAGGGAGAGAATCCGCTCCCTTCCAGCCTCTCGCCCAGCCCCAACACACCCAGCACCCTAAGCAGTTGGCTTTTGGGCGCAAAGACGCCGCCCGCCCATTCGCTGAGCGGCTGTTAGGCTGCGTTTGATTGGTTGTTTGTAGTCTCGGGCTCGGTCGGTTGAGTTTAACCTTCCCTTGGAACCTAAGTTCCAATGGCTCCCACTCCCATCCATGTCGATGATGATGCTGAATGACGAGCATGATGTGAAGTTTTACGCTGTTCCGAGAAAACCATCGTCCGGGAGCGATTCTCAACAATCCTCCCCCGGACCCACCCGGGAGCGTGCACACAAATCCAATAATAAGCTTTACCCGAGCGGCTCGTGAACTGATAATTGGGCGCGTTGTTTCTGCCTCTCTCTGGTCCGATGCCGGCCGGTATCGTTTTTCCCGTGCCCGCATTCACTAGCCGGCATTAGCGGTGGCCATGGCCAAGGATAATGATCGAAACGCTGTGGGATCGAATTAGAGATGCCCCGTGGAAGCGTACGAGTGGAGTGGTGCAGGTTTGACTCTTGTTCTAAATTAATTTATATCATTATCCCGTCTTCAGCCGTGAGGCAGACGTGGTGCGCTCACTTGAGGGGCCACTCTACTGATCACGCTGTGCGGGATGACGCTAGACCTTGATGGCTCGATGAACTGTAAAGCACGTCGCTAAAGTCAATTAACGCACCGATGCGTTCGAGTGGTTTTTTTTTTGCTGCACTAAATTTCTTTCATCGTCAATAACTGAATTAACTGTGGTCAGTGAAGACTTCGCCAGCAGGAAATCAACAAAAAACACGGGCCGCGCGGAGCCTTGCGGCAACTACGCCAGATGGCGCTCTAGCAGCTAGTGGCGCACGCTAGTGTTGAAACGCTCAAATGATAATAAAATATGACAATCTGTGAACGATTTGTGTGCGGTCCCTGGTGTCCGCCCCGGGGTGGCATATTTTCACTGCCGTTGACGCAGGGTAAATTGCTTCGTGGGTAGAATGAAATGACAATTTACGATTCCCACAAGAGGAATTCGAACTGGGTCGTACCGCAAAGCAGGGCAGGGCCAAAAAACAGAAAGAAGCACTGAAGTCTCTATGTCTCCTTCTTGTGCCGCTACAATCATAAATATTCCTATTTCGCCGTAGACTTCCGGGAATGTTCTTTTGGGTGGGAGCGCTTTTTTACGATTTTCCCCACTTTTCCTGCTGGAACTGACAGGGGGGGGAGGGGGCGGGGGAGTTTTGTAAGGATAGCAACTGGTACCGCCAGAAGCAGCATCAGCAGAAAGGATATGAGATTTTCTCAGTGTTTGAAGTGTTTCACACTCAACGCCGCTGTTTCACAGTGTGTGGTGCAACGGGGTGCAAAATGGGTTTCTTCCCAGCTGTAATAACTTTTTCCTTTCCCGTCCCTTACGCCCAACGTGGTGAAGAGAGTTTTCTTGCTGCCCAGCGACCAGTGCTCACTCGGTTTGGTCAAATAAACAAAAGTGCATCTTGTGCGCTTCCCCGGTGCCTCCGGACTAGCCGGTTTGCCCGACTGTCACTTCGGACTTGCTTTTGCCACTATCATTGACAGCAGATTGCACCCGCCATGCAGTGTGCGGTACGTCCCTCGGTGGCTCGGTGTGCTTGTAAGTGTTGAACCACCGGCAGGATAAGTGTACTTAGACGATTCGGGATGTTCTTGTTTCGCTGAGCGTGCTGGACGATATCCCTTTCTGCCGGGGTTTCCCGTTTATTTGCGATATCGGTAAGTGAATTCCTATCCCAGGGAGGCAAACACATGTACACACATACAGATAGGAGCACGAGTTCCGGGCTAGTTTGCCCATTGTGTCAATATTTTCTGCTCGTGATTCGCTTCCACTTAGCAGCGCGGGACAGAACTTTCTGGTTCCGGGCCCGTACACGGAGCCTCCTACCTCCCGTGTGCTAGAAAATGCTTTTTGATTTATAAAAGAAAAATAGAAAACTTTCTCCCGCTTGTTTGTGGAGCGGAAGAAAACTCTCCCAAAGGAGTTTTTCCTCTTTCGGAATGTTAGTTACCCGGACGTGTGGTAAAAGCAAATATAGTGAAGCGTGAGAAGGTGCATACTCCATCTTTAGTATTCGACAACGATTGGAGACGCGCAGCGGAAGGGGTCGCCTTTGTTTCGAGAGGAATATGAAATATGATTCAAGCAAACGTATGGTATCTGTATGGTGTGCCTTGGTAATGACAAGCTCAATTCGCAAGGGAAAACCGACACAGAGTGAGTAAGAGCGGACGAGCTAGAATCAGATAGAGCCGGTCGTAAAACAGGAACCATCTCGCTTCTTAGGGGGGTTCGACGGTTCGCGCCGATCACGATTTCTGTGCCTCATTTTCCAGGTAATAAATAGCACAACATGAAAATATTATTTCCGTTTTTATGTGCAGCGCGCTCCGAGAAAGCTGGCGCCAGCTAGGATGGATTTCGTGTAGCGAATGCCCGCCCTACTGGGGCGGAGTTTTATTCCTCTGCTTACTACGATTTTACTGAAGCTGCTGAGACGAGAAATGAAAAGCACCCATCAATCTTTGGCGTGCTCTCCATTAGCGAGGAAATGTTTATGGTTTGGACGAAACTATGATAAAAATGTTGAAATTCGCAGCCCAAAAAAAAGTTGTCGAGTGAATTACTACTCTTCAGACAATAAAGATGTAATATCAGCACGGTCGTCTTGAGGGAATGGGCCAACTCTTTTGAATGGTGCATATTGTGCTCAAATGACCACAATGAAATTGTGTTTCACTAGAGACCTTACTGATGGCTCTATGTAGTCGACGTGGTCAACAGAGATGTCCGGCAATGTTTTATTAGTCAATCGAGCACGATTGATGATAGGTGGTCATAAATTTGATAACAATTATTCTTGGTAGTTTATTCAATCAAAAAGAATAAATGTGAAGTAAAAAAATTAACATTTGTAGAAGGCCTACTTATAGGTTATTTTTCATTGAATTGAGAATGATAACATTGTTCAATATTTGCTCTTTTTTGAGAACGGTTTCACATTTGTATAGATTGTTTAAAATAACTGAAACTGTTCTCCCTTCAACAGAGAAGTTTTTGAGAATTCATTCCATTTAATCGCTTATGTACATTTACGTTCAAAAGTAAAGTATTCTACACTAACAGTAAACAGTTGAAAATAAAAGAGTTGTTTTATTAGGCGGCACAGTGACCCTTGCTGGTTCAAGGCCGAACAGCCATCCTTTTCCTGTGACTTGTTGTACCCATTGTAATCAATTCTACGTATTGGACGCGGCAGCAGTATTGATAGTTTTTAATTCTTTATAATTCTCCTTCTTACTTACCCCACAATTTTATGTTGTGTGTTAGAAACTTTGAGCTTGAGTTCTCAACTCACTTTCTGGAGATAGGGCGGGAAGAGAGAAAGGGCCAAAGAGATAGCAAAAAACGACTTAAATTATAAAAGCAGCATGGCGCGCTTACTCTCGGTATCAGTTGGAAAGACACAAAGCCGGACTAATTTTTTGATTAAATCCTAGGCAAGAATAAAAACAAAATTCTTCAAAAAATCCTCCGCATTTTCCAACATTGCTGTTTTGCAAAGCTCACAATATGTATATATGATCCTTTTTGAGGGATGAAATTCAATTCAATCAAAATATAAATTACTTTTTGGAACGAAAATTATTATTTTTTTATTTGGTAGTAAAAACAAATTTGTTCAAAAAATCTACCGCATTTTCCAACATTGTGAATTTTTTTTATGCTGTTTTGCAAAGCTCACAATATGTATTTATGATTCTTTTTAAATATAATATCGTACAAAGCACAATATGTATTTATGTTTTTTTCCGGGCCGTATTAGTAACGAAAATTATTATTTAAGAAAAAAATATATATTAATGCATTTGTACCTCTGAGAGGTGTAAAAATTACATAAAATAAATATTATTTACTTAATTAACATAAGGAACTTTCTTCGCATTTCTGCGTCTTTACTATGCAAAAGCTTCACATAAAATCATATTTTAAATTAAAAAAAAAACAAAACCACTTTTTTCTACTTCACGCCAATCAGCAATAAATAATAAAACCATTTCCTGAAAGTAATGTGTTCAAAAACAAGTCTTGAAAATTCAAATAATAAAACAACCCTCCGTTTTTTTCCACAGCAATGCTGGTAAAACCGATATGCCAGGTTGGCAACAAAAAACCAAACACCAGGAAACGAAAAACTGTTTGCTTTTCCGGTTTCTGGCAAAGCTCGGTATATCAATAGCACGCGTGTGGGTGACAGTGTGTGCCCGTAAAACAATGCGGCTGAATAATGTACCGGGTCCGGATGTGGGAATGCACAGTCGCGATGGTTTCTTATTGGAAAAGTTTGCACGCGTGGGCATAGTTCCAAAGGTGTGAAAACATTCCTGAAAGGTGTTGAAAAAAATGCAAACCGAAAAAATACTCCATCGCCAAGGTGTGAAGAAAAGTTTACCACATCAATGCGTAGAGCATGAAAACGTTCCTCGAAAAGGGACGAGTTTTGAGAAGAAAAGGTTCGTGATTTATGCACTAGTTGTAGCTGAGTGTAAAAACATATTTTTATGTCTTTCTACGAAGTGGAATTCCTTAAGCAAGAGAACATCCTTTACAGACGCAAAAAATTAAGACAAGTCTATGCCCTTTATGGTCCCTTTTAGCGAAATCTAGCTATTAAATGATTATCTTCTCTCAAAATCTCCAAACAATTAACTGCTGATCAATGATATCGTTTTTTATACGGATTTAAGAGGCAATAAATGATAAAGCGTGTCAATTGTGTGTGAATTAGCCTGATGCCGGGATCAATTATCCCTTTATAATTCCTGTAGAATGCGAAAAAACGTGTCCATGGATTTCAAATGATGAATAGAGACAATCTGTCTCTACAGAAACATAGCTGCTAGTGTTAATTAAAAAAAAAAACGATAGATGTGGACAGCAAGCTGGACCTCTGATTTTAGCTTTCCTGAATGTACACTTTATGGTGTGGCTTTTCTCATTTGCACACAAAAACAACACGTTATATTGATCATTTATTCCAAATTTTCAGCAATCAATATTTAATCTATCGCACAGCTCATGCTCGTGCTGGAATTCCGATTCCACTGGGTTTAACCGAACCACGTAACGCATGAATAAATGATACAGGAAGATTTAAAAAGTTCATCTTTTCGAATCAGAACTGCGAGGATGGAAACATTGTAGAGTAACAGTAAAACCAACAGCTTTTCGTGAAAAAAGCACTGCAAAAATCATTACACTTCATGTACGCTCCGCTTTCCAAGTGACTCTCGTACCGGCGCACAAACTCCATTCCACTCGTTCCGTGGAGGTTTGACTTTTTGCGGCTCAAAAACAAAAAATAAAATAAAAACAGCAACCAAACTCATTCACTGCCACTATTGTCTTACTGCTTCACATGTGGTTTTGTTGCTGTTTTTCCACGTTTTGGCAGTTGAAACTATAAATAAATGCTTACCCTTTATACGCCTTCCCAGTGTTCGGTTTTGCACTGAGGCAAACGAATGTAGTACAAATATTGTGCTATCGCCTATTATGCATGAAACATGATCGGAAAACGAACGCTTCAAAGTCCCGGACACCGTACAAGGGCTGGGAAAAATAAACCCACGAGGGTGTAAAACGATGCAGTAGCAGTTGCAAGTGCCACAGATCCATGGTCCACCTTCGACAAAGGGGCAGATAAAAAAGAGGCTCCGGAATCGGCTCACCGAATGGGGAGGTGAAATTGACAGAGCAAAAACTCTCTCAACAAGAGCGTACAAACACGAAGCTTCATAATGTGCAATGTATAAATGAGCGGGAATGTGGGTATTAACAGCAAAAAAAAAATACAAAAAAAACTAGAAAGAATAAAACGATGACCAACTACAACAAATGTGTGTTGTAACGAACGAGACCATTGGTGTAGTGTGGTAGAAAATGCACCACCGGAAAACAGACAGATGCTACGTAACTGGTGGAATGTTATGTGGGAAAGCGTTTATGTGCGAATCAGAAAATCAATCGTTTGCAACGTGTTGTGTTTAATTCTGTTCCATGTATAGTCACATGTTTTTGCGCTTGCTGACCTCATCCGGTTGGATACTTCGAGTGCTTCTTGACATATTATATGAATTTGCGCATAGTATGTTGTTTTCGTGTTTTTTTTTTGTGGCAAAACGCATACCTAACCATTGCTTTAACTTCAATATTTTGCTGTTAGGTTTATCAGATTTATAAGAATGAAAACATGTTTTAATGGTTTTTTTTTATTTGGAGTAATTTTTGGGGTACATGAGCCATGCTTGCTTTAATTGCAGCATTTTGCACAAATAAGTGTAGGTTATCAATTCGAAAAGAAAACAAAGCAATGAAGAGGTCACGTTCATAAATTCACAAGTAATCTTTTAACTCAAATATGCATCAGCTACAAGGATAACACAAAGCTACGACAAGGTTCTCGGAAGAATGCTTCATGAATTATGGATGAAGGTGAAAATTCAGCAAATTAATTTCTTGTTTCGATGTAACGAGCATATTTTACTTTTTCTTGTTTAATGCAACAATTAGTTTTAGTTAAGACTTAATTAAGCTACTTATGGATTTAAGCTTCTGTAACTTGGTGTACCCATGGCAGTTCTACGCTTTAGAAAGCAGTTCGAATGGGATATGAACAAAGGCGTGCCTAACTCTTGACTAACGGGTCTAACTAACCGTAGAAAATGGCGCTAAATCATTCACATGCAACAATAATCATTTTTATATGAAAGTCAAATGGTGAATCAAAGGTGCGAAAGTCATGTTCACAATGTGCCTTAAGGTAGACAATGTCAGCAATTTATTTTCTGTTTGGTGTCATTTCACAGATTTTTTTTCCATACATATATACGTTATTTCTTATAACACTCGTTGCAAACTGTAATGTTCATCACAGCTATTCAATAAGTCTATAGTTAACAGTTAAGGCCTTTATAACTGAAAGTATATTACTGAAAAAAACGATTGAAATAAAAATTGCGGTATCCATATAACAATGATAATGATGCTGTTCACGAGCAAAATAATTCTCAACACTAAGACCACTTCAAAAGGGAAGCTTACTGTCGGTTTAATACAAAAAATTAATAAAAAATGAAAATAGGAAAAATTGTAGTTTCCAAAATTATTTTACAACATAAACGATAACGAAATACTTGAAAACATTTGAAAATATTCCTGAGGATGTTGAGTGAAGACTTTATGTACAAAATACAATTAGAGACGCAATAATTACACATATTTATAATATACACCGTAACGCTGAAAAAGTTTAAAATATTCGTTCATGAAGCTTGAAGAACTGTTTTCTTTCATAGAACTTGTAATAAAAATTCTACTACGTAGATTCAGTGCTTGGGAGTAATGAAATAGGAATGTGAGAAAATAAACGAAAAATAAAACCAATCTCCTAGTGTTCCAGTGTACTGTGAAAACTATTTTCTTTATTAATAACGGTAAAAACGTTTAACAAAAGTGTAACATGTTCACGCAACAAGTATTCAACAATTTATGTGAGCGTCTATCAGTTCCTTCCCCATGTCCACGGTATTGTCACTCATAAATAGTAACAGGTTGTGCAACAGTACCAGCAATAAAGCGACGTATAATTGAACAGTCTAGTAACGGCATTTCACACGACTGTCGGGGCACGTGAACCGACGCAGATGTGGAACCGGGTGCTCCAGCAGCATTTGCTAACTTTCCTTCTTTCTCCCACAGCACATTACAGTGTAACGTAATCGGATATTATCACAACGGCACATTGACACACGCGGGTGGCAGGGAGATGCACACTGGGAGGGAGGCGCACTACGAGCGAACCACTCGTTGTGAACACGTGGACTTAGCACAGGCAATCAACACAGGACTGCACAACGATTGCAGTGGCACACACACACACACACCCACTCATCCCACCGGTCATCAGCATCAGTACGTACCTTCTTCTACGGCCACCGGTGTACCGATTGGCTCACGTTGCCGACGGTTGTCCGGTTCGTAGCAATGTAACACCTGATTCATTTGCACAATCTTATCTACATTGTCATCGGGCCGGATAGTGGCGGATGAGCCGGTAGCCAGCATCGGGGGATCAACACTTGCCGGACAATAATTGTGACAAGCGTCCATTTTGTATCCCGGGGCCGGTGTCTTCGGTGCACCGTTAACGTCCGTTTCTTGTCCCGTCGGCTGTCCGGGGCCTGTCGGAGTTTTTGCTGATTGCCCGTCGTACGGGTGGGCGCTATCGACCGACTCTTCCGGTACGGTCGGAAGGTACGGCATGATGGCGGGCTGACATGAGGAGCTAAGTGTTGGTGGCAGGGGCGAGATCGCTCGCATGTCGGCCAGCGCGAACCGGGGATCAATCATAAACAGCCCCTGCTGCTGCTGGTACACGTCCAGCGGGTTCCAGTTGAAGATGGCCACGCTGGTAAATGGGTCTTCCTGCTGGGGTGGACTCGCCCGCCCGCTGCCGTCACGAAGGTCACCCTCTTGATTGCTGTTCGCGTCATTGTTTGATGACCGGTTTTTGTGCCGCTCGTCGTTTGCAGAGCCCTCTCGCCGCTGTTGCGCCTCGTCACGATCGGCTGACGGTGCAGTACCACCGTCGACAAAAGTCATTTCCCGCCCATCCTCCCTGCCACTGCCGGTGGCTAATAAATTAATTAAATTATCATCATTTATCTCGCGCCCCGGTGCCATCTCACGATTCTTCTCCGGCTGCTTGGCGGTACCGTCTTCGGGTGCTGCTGCACCATCGATCGGGTCCTTCCGTTCCTGGAGCAGCTGCTTCTGCTCCAGCAGCTGCTTGGAGAAGGTCAACAAATCATCCAGAATGCGTTCGATTACCGGCACGTTCTCTACCAGCTGACCGAGGGTGGCTTTCGTTGCACTTTCCGCGTCACTCTGGCCGTCTCCGGGCTGCGAAGCGTTTGCTTTTAGTGAGTGGTTAAGCTGTTGAAAAATGTCCTCAATTTCTTCACCACGCGTTCGCCGCTTGGTGGGGTCGGAAGAGGGTGACGTAGGGGGAGGAGTCACTGGCAATTCCCGCCCGTTTGCGGTCAAGTCGTGCGATCTGGCGGTAGGGCTTATATTTCCATTTTCGAAACGTGCCCAGCGCGAGTAGTCGGCGGCGGGTGGAGAGCTGCCGCGGGATTGTTGACACTCTTCGGGCGAGGAGTGAGCTGTCATAGGGCGGTGGAGTTGGTGATAAAATCGGAAAGGAAATTTTCAAACAAAGAAAGCAGTGAAATGTGATAGTTGAGCAAGAGGAGGGAGCGCTGGTAGGGCAACACCAATGGAATCAACCGTGACGAACGTTTCGATGACAATGATAACTCAATTAATGTCGATGTACTGTTGGAGAGTTTTCCCTCTTGCCTGAGAGTGGTTTGTGAGCAAAAATGTAAGTGAATCTTAAAGCCAGGATACGCCGCTTGTTATTCACTAGCGTAATCTTATTTTTTGCTATCGCCACCTGTTGAGACCTAGCCGAAGCAGTCAAACACAGTTTTGACTTACTCACCCAAAAATCATATATTCATTGTTTCACCCGGTAGAAAATGTGCAATACTTAGATAAATACTCAAAAAAATGATAATAAATTAGTTTTTCGCCCTATTTATGCAAAACTTAGTGGAAAATTTAGCATTTAATCAAAGACTTTATAAGAGGGCAGGTGGTGAAACAGAGCTCCTAACAGCTTGCCTCGGCAGAACATTTTTCTTCAATAAATTTAATATAAATTAAATAGCTACCATGAGTGATTAAGTCTATGGTATGTGTATAACCACTAATGGTGTATAGCAATAATATCGACAACAGCATATAAAGATCACCAAAGACTACGTTTACAAAACTGGATTCATTTGAAGTGCCAAAAATGTTTTACGCTAGTCCTAAGATATACATGCAAAATACAAAGTGCATTAAAATCGTCTGATTTGACACATTGCTGTTTGCTCGAACCAGAACTCTTACGTTCACTAGAAACAGGAAAGTGTCAAAATGCTCCGAATTCCTACTTTTGATCTCCTATACATGCCTTGCTTGCGATGCTCAGCACTTCCGCCAACCACCGCAAGGTGGGAATAGCGTCGACCTTGATTACGCTAGAGTTTTTCGCTTCATGTCCCCCGGCTTTAAGTCCATTGTTCTCACCAACATATTGTACCACGAATCAGTTGTGTTTGTTTATGAAAGTCATATTCTTTTTGTGTGTAGGCTGGCCTTGACGCTGTGTGACAAAATTCCATCAACAACGTTCACCGAAGGTTGATTTTATATTTAGCCTCTGCCGCATCTGCCGTGTTGTGCGGTGTGGTCCTATCCATCGGCTGGAATTCGAAAACTCTCGCTCGAAATCCCACGGGCCAGTTGACCACCGACAACACCGGTCTCCCGTAATGCAATTCATCGCCATCGTCATCGAAATGGAATAGGTCCGCACCTGTCCGGCACAGCCAACGCCGGTGAAGTGTCCGTTAAGTTTGTGTCTCGTGTTCGTGTGTGCCCGCCGGCAGGGAGCGGCAGAAGAGCATGTTTGATGAAATTTCAGGGCCATGTTGCGCTGGCAGAGATGGAAAATGTAATGGTCCCGAAGGAATGTAGGCCGTTCTGTGTGACTGAATGGCGCGGGTCGGGTGGAGTCATTTCATCATCTGTAAAATGTACACAATTCACCGATGGCACCGTGCTCGAGGATATGATGTACGAAATTGATGAAGAAGCCGGGAACAGAAAAAAACACACGCAACGCACCAAAGCTTCTTCTCGCCGCTGTGTGCGGGCATGTAGGACATACAGGTAGATTGCTGGTTGGAGGGTGTATGGCGAAACCGTTCCGACACGCGTGAAGATGAGTCGATGAAAGTGTAATGCTCGCACCCTTGGGAGGCGGGACGAGTGCAGGGCAAAGTGTGTGGACCTTACGCACCAATTTTCCATTTATCGTCATCGGCCACGCTATTTTCCAGCTCGATAAGTGTGGTGCTTTCCATGGCGGGAAGCTGCCAGTTGTCAGTGTCGGATGGAGCTGCTTCTGCTGCTGCTGCTGCTTCTGTCAGCATCGTACCGGTGCCGGTCCCACCGGGGGCAGTTCTTCGCACCCCGTGCAGTTTATCGCTCAATAATTCAAATCGTCCAAATTCCAGCGACCGTTCGTCGAACGGGCCAAAAATAAACTCACCATCGGTGAAACTAATCATGCGCGCTGATCGTACCGACCCGTCGACATCGAACCGTGCCGGACCGTGTACTGCCCGTGCCGGAGCGCTATTTTCGGCCCCGAAACGGTGCTGCGGTCCAACCGGGTCGATTGATTCGTCCTGCGGTGCACGGGTGTCGTATTTATTCGGCTCTTCATCGAAATTGCGCGCGCTGTTTGCGTTGGCGTCCGGTGTTTTATCATCCGTTAAATTTGTTTTAAAATAATCAACATCAACATTACTGCTGCTGGCATGCAGCGACCGGTCGTCGGTCGCTGAGTGGAAAACGTTTCGAAACGATTCGCCTGGTGGACGGTGCATGTCTTGGTCATTCCACTCGCTGCAGCTACGGCGCGGTTCCGGTGAGCCACGATGCTTTAGACTGGTGGGATGAGCGTTGACATCATTATCACAACCGGTGGTGGGTGCGCGGTCAGTTAGGTCAACCGACGGTTGGTAACCTTCTCGACAAGATGGGAAAGTTGTCGGATTGACAGCTCCGATGCACGGTGTGGCTGACGCAAGCGGAGAGGCGTCCGTTGTTCCAACGATTGCTCCCGTTGACAGTTGCGCTTCGGGACGGTCAATCCGGTCTGCAATGGGGCAATTATTTTAATCTTTAGTCTTGAACGGACATGGACGGAAGTGATTGGACGCGTGAAATCGGGTGGAGTCGTTTTCTGGAAAATTCATCAGCGGCACAAAGCCAATGCCTGAGCTGTGTAGCTGAGTTCTATTAGTTGCACAATTTAACGTTGAATTGTGCAGTTAAAAGGTTGAGCTGGAATGAATTTAAGTTCATGGCGGTTTGAAGCATGCTTCAAAGAATCGGTTGAGGGTCAGCTTTATCCTTCAACACGATCTAAAAGCTGGTGGTAGTCAGAGTGGAATTTAAATGATTCAGTTTAAACTCATTATGAGTTGCATTGAAACGTAAAGTGTTTGCCACGAATTGAACATTGCAAATAATTTTAATCTGTACAAACTAGAGACGGCTTAGTCTATCACCTTGATAAGAAATACAAACCATATAACTTCATGTTTCTGTTTTTGTATTAAAAATAAGCTAACTAACTAGTTTGATTGTTCTCATTTCTAAAACACAGACAATTTCCAAAGACAGGAAAGGGCATAATTCAGCAGAAGGGGCGTAGTGAGATCTTAATCTACTCTGGCACTGCCTGATGGCAAATGACAAAGCCAGATAAAAACAAAATCGACTCGCACACTCCGCCATCGAAATATTTTACAAAATAAGCTTCGTTCCATGATGATCAATTAATGTTGAGTCTCTAAGATATTTATAGTGTTTGAATTCTGCTACTCAAGATATTTCATTCCTCAATCAATAACCAGGTACGAAATCAATTGATTCTTTCGATTTCATTGCTCCGGGCATGGCCGCATCGCGATCATCACTACTTCATCACGGTCATACACACTTCAGGCTCATCGACACTTCAGCGAACTCATTCACAACAGCTCGACGCATTCAATTGATGTGCGGCTGGGCGAACCGTGCCGGGCCATAAAATGCATTCCTTGATTGTTATTTCAAACAATTCAGCGGTAAGTTTTTAATTTCCTCCTGCCCGTCCATGTCCTTTTCCTCGGTCGCAGGCAACGCGGAACGACACAACAGGGACAGTAATAAACGGCGCACGGCAAAACGCGACATGGAAACAAGGCCGAACGGTACGAGTCACGCGTCGTTCTTTAATTGCTTTATACCTCGCACTGCGCTCATCTAGTGCGAACCTGATTTTGTTTGAATGTGCTGAGTTGACCGGTGCAGGCCAGCAGGGTGGGTGAGGTTTATTTGGTTGTACATTTGTTTTATTTGCCATTCGTGAAGCTTTTTATTGGGATGAATCACGGCACAATCAACAGTGCGGGCGCATTTTTAATCTACGCGCATCACACTTTTATTATCCTCACTAATTCCATTCCGGTCAAATTTGCTCGTTGTCATTTGATAGGGTTTTGATTGACGCGATAAATAAAAACGGAACGAGTCCGGTTTCAATAACCGCTCGCTGGGGTGTGCAGTATTGAAATGTTTAAAAAAATGTTTGTGCACGGAGGAAGATAATGTCCATTGGATGAAAGATGTATGATTGATAACAAGGACAAGGCTGGTACATATTTTATTAAAAAAAATTACCGTATCTTGTAGCGAGTGGTGGAAAGACAAGTTACTTGATATGAATATTGGATACTGTACGCATATGTGGATAGTTAAAGGTATTGAATAATGTAAAATGGACCAAATCTGCTAGTAATTT
The DNA here is from genome assembly GCA_000349105.1 of Anopheles epiroticus. Taxonomy (NCBI): domain Eukaryota; kingdom Metazoa; phylum Arthropoda; class Insecta; order Diptera; family Culicidae; genus Anopheles; species Anopheles epiroticus. The sequence goes on from KB671609.1 coordinate 621,597, forward strand.
TCATTACTAGCATTGTTGTTTTTGTTGTTGGTAGGTTTTAGAGAGGCTTTGGGTTACTTAGAAGTTCATTCGCCTCTTTATTAAAACGTGATATCAATATACGAGTAAATACAGCTGTGTGGAAAATGTAATGGAATTTCAAATTCTGGTTGCTTCACCAAAGTCTGAATTCTGCTCAACGAATTCAACCAATTCCTCTCAGCGAGAAAATTCAAAATACGAACAAGACAATTCATGATGCTCGTATTTTATAGTTGATGGCATCAGAACACTCTTGGTCCACGAGCAATGTGACCAGGAGTTAATACGTAACTGTAAGCTTGGAATGCCTAAGCAGTATACACAATGCCAAGTCTCATCGCAGTTGGATGTGAAATCAATAAATTCTGAATCCAACAACATTCGTTGGATAAAACTTTTTTTTCCAACTGTTTCATCATAAATCGACATTGCTTTACGTTCGAATCATCTCTAAAATCCTTGCATAGCTAGAAATAAATTGAGCTACTTCCTGTTAGGTAGTTGCCCCTATTGTGATGTGTAGGTCAATCAATAGTTAGGATAGTCAGTCAGTGTGAAACATTGGTGAGGGTAGTTTCTGGATGGAATCTCAAGAATTTAACGTTTTCGAAGCTAATAAAGTTTGTGTGAATTATAGCAAAATTCATAGCCTAATCATGTTCTGCTATCGTTCCACGTTCCTGGAAACCTCTCAAGCTTCCTATTTCAAACCCAATATCCAACCAGCTTCTTAGCAACCGGGCACAACTTTCACGCTAAATCATCTCCATAACCCTCATCGGCCGATTTATCAACCAAGCCGGATATCGCGCTTCCCAGATCGCATTGCCCAAAATTTCCATTCCAATTCCAACCAAACGCTCCAATCACTTTCTTCGATCAAGCATTCGCTTTCGCGGCAAAGCGCATTACGACGCCCGAGAGCTAGCAAGATAATTACCACTTGTAGAGTAATCCCTTCCGGAGTCATCCGGTGTTGTAGCTAGGTCCTTCCGCGGCTCCCCACCCGCCGGATTCACATCGCTCTCGGCACAATCGCACGGGTACGGTGGCGGTGGGGGAAATTCGAAAATCTCATTAATTTTTACGCTCGAACCGGAACTTCCCGAGCGTGCCCGCGGTCGCCAGGGAACGGACGGTGCCAGCGCTTCCAACGGGTAAGGTGGCAGCGGCGGTGACGGTGTCACATAGCGGTGGGCCAACGGTGGGTGTGGTGGCTCGTTCGGAACCGGAAGTTGCCCATTGTCGGATGGCGATGCTTCACGGTGATAATGACTGCGAACGCTTTTATTATCATAATTACAGTGGTGCTGGTGGTTGTGCTGCTGCTGCTGCTCCTGCTGCTGCCACTTTGCCGCTTCTGGCCAGAACCTTTGAAGGTTATCATTAGCGTGTTCGTTGATCGTGGTGGTGGTGGTGGTCCCGTACGCAACATGTGTCTCCCGGGCGGGTTGGCCACTGTCACCGTGACCGGTGGGTGGGGTAGCAGTACGCACGTCCGGGCCAGCCCCGGCCATGCGGTCGGCGGTTCGGTGATGATAGGCATCGGCCACTGCACCAGCGTCGTCCGGTGACACTCGCTGACAGACGACCGGATCCCTCGGAGATGTGCGCTGGTGTTGGTGATAAATTTGATTTGAATTTAAATTAATCCAATTACGATTTGGCTGATTTGATACATTTAATGCTGACGAATGCGGCTGGCATCGGGTTTCGGTGATCCGACGCTCGTCCCACGGCAGCGGCGTTGATCCAGTGTCCACCGACAGCGATGGGCCGTTGACGTCGTCGTTGTCCCCGTCCGTGTCTGTAATTAGTTTTTCATTGTAATTATGAAACTCGCGTCCAACCGATGGACGGCGGTAACCGGTGCAGTTGACGTTACTGTCAAATTTGTGGTCCTGCCGCATTCGTCGTTCGATTTCTAGGCCGGCTGTCAGTGGGAAGGTGCAGCAGTGGGAGTGGATCGGCTCACATGACGTGTCGCAGCTGGAAGCACCAGCAGCAGCAAGCGGGAACCGAACCGTCGGGTGGGGTTCCCGGTGTTTGTCGAAGTAATTAGTGGTCAGCTGATCGGGCCCGATAGACACCGCCGTCGGTGAGGTCGCCCTGCCCGGGCCGTCACACGTCAGTGTCGGTGTGACGGTGTGACCACCGCTGGCGTAACTTTGTTTCGGCGGTTTTCCGTCCCCGTTCGATAGTTCGTGACGTCTATCAATATTTAAATTCCAGCCCGTATTTGAATTTAAATTGAATTCCGAATCCTTCTCAACCGCTGCGTCCTCGATGCAGCTAACGTCCGTGACGGTTGGGTGGCGCTGCAGGACGCTACGCTGCGGCGTGGTCCGTCCACCGGCGGAGGGCTTCAGCTTGAGCGGTGGCTTAGACTCGACACCGTCTTGCACCAGACTTGCAGGTGGTTGGTGCGAATGTCTTTCAAAGCCCTGCACCGAGTGGCTACGTTCGTGAGCCAGAAAAGACTTTCCACCGATGTACGATGGCGTTGCACTTCTTCGCCCGGGAATGGGTGACTCTCGGCGGTGAGGATGATGCTGCTGCTGCTGCTGCTGCTCCGGTGTAATTGGTGTGTCTTGAAACAAGCAAAGCATCGCTTCCAGCTCACCGCTCGCTATCTTATCCATTGGCAGATAGTACCGTCTTGGTGGTGGTTCAGGTGGATGCACTTCCTTCCTGGCAGGATAATCATCACCGCCGGTAGCCTTCGGTGCGGGTAGACAATTGCCACTCAAGACTGGCCCATCGGTACCCTGTGGTGTAGCAGGTCGCTCTGGTACTCCTACTGCGATGCAGTCATCATCTCGCAAAGCCTTATGATTATCGAGTCGCTCGGCGGATGTGCAGCCCGGTTTGTTCCCCGTCGGGCCCGTCGCACTTCCGTAAACACGATTATCATTTTTATCCTGCTGCTGCACGTCTGGGATACGTTCGACCGTCGGGGCAGGGTGGGGCCGTTGTCCCCAGTCCGTGAGGACGACATTCTCCCGGTCGAACAGTGTGCGCAGTGGCTCAATTTTGTGCTGCCGGCGGATGCGCTCGTCAAAGTGAATGCTGTCGTGGCTACCGTACCGGCGGCTGTCGATTGCAAACTCACCCTGATCGTCCGCAAGGACCCCACCGGCCCCCGACAGCGGGGATGGATCGCGGTGTGAGGAGTCGCCGGACGGTGATCTCGGAGGCCAAAAGTTGTCGCACGACCGGTGGCGCCGTTGCAGGGGACGACGATTAATCTTGAGTACGGTTTCACGGTCGATGGTCGGTGCCTCACTCCTGCGGGCCGGCTGTCTCGAGCGGCTCTGACGTACAGTGGCAGCTATGACGGCAGGTTGGAGGGGGGGAGGGGGGATAAAAGATAGAGAGCGATAAAATAGTAACGTGTAATTAATCAAAACGGTTCAGAAAGTGCGAGGTAAAAAGGAGTTGGTCGAACACATACCGTTCGGGCTACGGCGCACACACAAACACACTCGGTAACTTCACTAAACATGGCTAAAGATCAAACACTTACTACACACAAAAAACGCACACATACACACGGAAACACTTGTCATCGCATAGGAGGGAGTGATTTATCGTACAATTTATTAGCATCTTCGCTCGAAGCACCTAATGGTGACAAATGAGAGACGTAGAAATAATGAAACAATATTTCCTTCGATTACTGGAACAAAGTGATTAAAACGATCAATACTTACCCTTGGAGTGTTAAAACGGTGTTCACACAATTGTGCGGCGTGTAATCAATTGCTACCCCCTTCGCTTACAGTAAGCCCAAATTCCCACCATACCAATAAAAGTTGTGCAATTGTCCAGAAAATCCTTCTCAAATGAGCAATTAATGATCGTTTCCCGTTTCCACCGAAAGCACGACGAAAGCACAAGGGAGTTTTCGCTACAGAAAGCTCGGATAAAAACCATGCTATCTCGGTTTGGGTTCTGGGGCACTGAAGTGAACTAGTGCCGGTGCATCGAACTGCACAGTCGTTTTTCCCCCAGTTGGTTGACACCCGCTCGATTATCTGCGCATCAATGCGCATCGGTTGCAGCATTTGGCCGATGCACAATAAGGGGTTGTGTTTCTGTTTGCTTCTTTCGCAATCATTCGTTGGGGGAAAGGGAAGGCGAAAGGGTTTTTGGGTTTTCATGTTTGGATGGAAACATTCGAATGACCCAGTTTGCAATACAGGCACTGGCAGAGGGAGGATGAGCAATGATGATTGATGTGGATGCATTCGGTTAACTTTCAAGGGAAAAGGGATGAAGCTTAATGCAGTTTTTTGGCGAAATGAGAGTCCACAACAAAATTGTAGCCCTATTCATTGATGTATTTTTCAAAATATCCTAAAGTATAAAGTCCTAAAGTATTGCGTTTACTTGGCTATATTTGTTGGTGAGATATTGTTAGTGTTCAATTTTGAGTGTTAAATAAATTTGTAGGAAAAAAATGCCTGGCCGTTACTACCGAATAAAAAAATATTTTAATAGACTTTATACACACTTTGTTTGGTGATATGTAGTAATGAAAATGCAAAACTAAAAACATACAATAATTTGTACTTTTGAAAACATGTGGAAATCATTAAAATTTTCTTTCAGGAAACCTTGTTTTTGAAAAAGATAAACTACTAAAATTTCTATCAACTATCATGATGGTTGAAAAATCGCATTGAATAGAAAACTGAGCTGTCATTTTGAAAATATACTATTGAGACACTCAAGCACTTGATAGTTTATTTCAAACCATTTTCTGATGGTTGTATGGATAGATTTGAAAAAAATGTTTTCAAATAGTATACAAAATCAAATTTATGCTACTTCCATTTACAATTTACTGTTGAAAAACTGGATTTATTTGAAGGATTTCTCTCGATTCATTTTCCAATAATTTCAACCAACTTTCTTCATTAATCGTAATAATCGATTTGATTAAGCAGCTCCTGGAAGGATGTGCTGCGTTGGATTCGAGTCGTTGGGCAATATTTATTCTTTGCTATCCATTTACCATCCTTCACCGTGCATTCTCAACAAAATAGTTCCCGTACAGTAATTAACAAGTGTTGTATCAATTTTACGCATCAATATCATCGCTCGGGATAATCGCGAAGCTGGTTGCGAAATAAACAGTCGAAGTGTAAAATCAACAGGCAGTCTTTTAAGGATTGTGCTTCTGTTTGCTTTCCTGTTCAACCGTGTGACACGGCAATTATTTTTATTCATTTTACGTTCTATCTTTTTACAGCGAAGAACAAAAAAAGTTGAATATATTTTAAAAAATGTTAGAATTATACCAGCAAAATGCGTCATTTTGAGAGTGTTCAATTTCAAACGACATGTAACAGGTACACAAAGTGTTCGCTGGGAATTTAAAAAAAGCTTTCCTGTCATTGGTATTGCTTCCGCTCGGCTTTTCACATTTAAACTTATTAAAAATGTACTCATCATATTTTCAACTCACACAAAAAGAACAAAAAAAAAATCATCAACAGTTTATTTTACTTCTCAGACCCCTCGTTCTCTCCTGCACGGAAATCCAATCCTTGTAATGGATTTTGAGCCACTCGATGTATTCTGTAATTACCTTTCCTTCCTTTTTTCTGACCCTTTACCCACACATTCTCTCACTCTCCCATTTTTTCTCTTTTTTCTCTTTTTTGACCTCATTTGCAAGGATTGATGCAAAACGCAACACGAATTGGCTGCAGCTTATCAGCACGTGCTTTCCGCGCATTTCCTCGCCATGTGGCACACTGATTTTCTTTCATTCTAATTACTTTTCATTGCATCCGTGTAATGCTGTGGCCCTCGACAAACGGATATGGATTCTTCTTCCGCTTTTTAAATGCTTGCAATATTTTTCGTAAATCAAACCGTCCTATCAGTAGGCCGGTGGGTGGGCCGTTGCGAAGCAATTAAAATAAAATGTGCTAATCGTGGCGCAGAAAAGGAAAGGTGGCCGTGACATCCGCCCCGCAACATCGTTGTTGGTGCGGCGCTTTGCCCGGCCCGGCATAAATAATTAAAGGGGTTTAATAAGGTTCAATTGAGTCGACCTTTTTTTTATTTTTTGTTGCCTATTTTGCTGCTTCTCAGTGCTACAGAAAACTGTGCAAAGAAATCGCGTTAATGGTACGGTTCAGCGCGTATCGTAAACGGTGGCGGCGTTTTAATGGTTCAACACGCCCCGCCGGTACAGAATTGGCGGAAAAGCGCGGTTCGGTCGGTAGGGCACGAATTTGATTTTTCTTCTCTTAAGTTTTCGCTAATGAACGAGGCAGGAATGTACATTGCGTTAAATGATTTGTAAACGTTTTGACCCGCGAACGGAAACGTGTCGTACCGGGTACCATTTGAATGATGACATGGAAAAGTTGTGCGAAACAGTTTTTGGCAAAGTTTGACTCGATAGGGAAACACGATAAACCCGGCAAAAAGACACTGTATCTATCTCTGGAACCCGATTGACACGTCGCGTTGTTTTGGGCAGTGTCAGCGCAACCGATACCCACTCTGGTGACCAACTTTTTGAAGGCTTTTCGTTTGGAAAGTCATCGCTACGTAAACTAGGCGATAGAGATCGATAAAGTCTGTTCCTTTGCCTTTTTTTTTTTTGCTCGAGCTATTGTCTAGCGAAACCAGCCCGACCAGACGGGCGATATGCCTAAAAAAACCCATCAATCAACAAACACGCCCGGTACACGGGTAGCCCGGGGGCGGAAATGACACAGGAACTCCCATCCGTCAGTCTAGAATGTACACGGTGATACGACCCTCGGTACAGTGGCACTATGGACCTAGCAGGCCACCGAAAACCACCGGAACTTTAATCAATATCACAAACAATCGAGTAACTGTCAATTGCCGGAGCTCTCGGACCCTTCGTCAAACGCTGCGGCTGGTTGGGATGGACGCGTCGGGACGAATAGGTGTCTAGCACGTTGGGAATGTCCTGCTCCCTGAAAGCGAAAGATGCGGTTAACACCCAGCTCAAAGTGAAGCCTGATGTTTCATGTTTATTGATTTCATAGCGTTTTACTATTTCACTTTGAATAAATTCTCTTTCACGATACCGGTTTCAAGCTAGTGAAGACGAATCGTTGATGAATTTCTCTTAGAACAGCTTAGCTCGTGTAACCTATTTCAAGGGCAAGACGAGTTTAATTTGAACACGCAACGAAACGTATGATATTCTATTTGACCGCCGACTGGACGCCCATATCGGACGCGCGTGCAATTACAGCTGATGACCATCGACTTTGATCGAATTGTGATTGAGGACTTGAAAAACTCGTTCGCTCACTCGCGCAACACGGTCGAAAACCACATCACAGATCGGGTCCATCATACGCTGTGGTGTCTCTAATCTATTGCCATCCTGCTTCGGCTCTCTGGCAGCAGCTGTCCCTTGGGGACGTAACAGTGCGAAATCAATCAACGGTCTGTACATTGCAGGCGACAACACTTAAGCCCCAGTCCGCAGCCGCAGCCACAGTGCTACCGTCCGACAACTGTTGGCTCTGATCGTTTGCCTGGGTAGCTGTTTAACAGACGCTTTTCAGCACGGTATCGCTGTCCGAACCTCTCTTTCTCACTCAAACTCCCTCTCCCTCTGTCTATATTGATTAAAAGCCTTTTGGGGAACGAGACTTCAGGGGCAAGGAAATGGCTCGAAAGCTCCCCTATGCTCGAAGCACTAGAGTCTGCCGGTGCAAATGAGAACGGATGGGAAAACGGCCCATCCACGCACACACGGTTTTGTGGAAGATGCTGTCCGGGTCGGGCCGGCTACTGGCGTGCGTCCTTCACCGTACAGATTATATCCGTTTGCCCTTTGCGAGAGTCCAGCCAGCTCCGTGCCCAGCGTTCAGCAAGAACTTGCTGCCCGAAGGCAGGTATCCAATTACCGTCAATTAAACGCGAGATAAGATAACGAGCATCGTATCTCGTTTACGGAGCTTTGCTGTCGAAAACTGGAAGCGAAGTAGGTTCTGGTGGTTTTTGGGCTGTGGGTAACCGGGCCTGATGGTACCCGGACACCCGATGGGTTTCCGATAACGCAAACGCGGACGCAATTGAGCTTTGCCGGCTTCTTCACGGGCCTGATCGGATTGAACGATTTCGAACGGAAAGTTATTTAAAACTGTCCATACGCGGCCATGGCGGGACGGCCGTCTAATCAGCGCTTAATGTACAAGTGCAGGGAACGAAGGGAGACGATTCCGATCCGGTAAGATTTAGAAGCTGGTCTGATCTTTCCGTAGCGTGTCTGTGTGTGTGAATGAACGGAGAAATGGCTAAACGGTGAGCATTTCAATTGAGTTATGTTAATTGATGCTGCTTTGCAGAGGATGGACAGCAGTATCCACCGTGCGTCAGGCTATCCTGGCCCACACAGCGAGTGACCTATTCGCAGAACGGTTCGATGTGATCGTGATGTGCAATAAGTAACAGCCAATTAGTATTGAAAGGGTGGAAAATTCTATTAGACAGTGACATGTAGGGAACTGGAGCTGGAAACGACTGAACGAGAGCTTATTTACACACACTCATATAGGAGCACACAAACTTGCACACGCCGACTCTAACTCGATAATTCTTTCGCGAAACGCGAAACTTTTTGCTTAAACCCAAAAATTAGTAAGTTGTCACTTGTTGCATCAGCAACGGTGCTGGATGTCCAATTGGAACGGTTACTTACCGGTGCCGCGAGACTTTTCGCGTTCCTCCTCCTCGAGCGCGGCCAGCACGGCCGACTTGGCCAGGCTCGGGGGCTTGGTCGTCGATGGGTCATCAAAGTCGATTCTGCAAACGAGCGGGAAGAAAACGGGAGTGGCACAATTAATTTGCATACTAATTGCTGCCAAGATACGACTTTTGTGGACGAATAGAACGGTGAACGGTGGACAGTGGACGTTTGTAATGGTCTTTCTAGCGGGTTGAGGTTGGAGAAAGGAGGCTGCAGAGCAGATGAATTGATGTGTATGATTCATAGGATTCATGGAGGTTCAAATTATTTACTGGCGCGATAGAATTACTGTTTATTAAATAGATTCCGTTGTATAATGCAATTAGCGGCGTGTAATTCAGAAGTGTCCTAAGTTATGCTGATATATGATTTGCACAATGTATTCAATTTTGTTCGATTGTTGATATTGCATACTGCATTCCAAGTTATGTTTAGTTTTGAGGGAATTGATCTTAACTGATAATTTATTCAGTTCCTATCACGGTGTGGCCACCACAACATCTGATGATCTTTTGATGCTTCTCATGGGTCCTTGTACCAATGCCCGACAGCGGTTCAAATTCTACTAAGAATTCATACACGTTCGCATGACCAAATACCCTGCTAAGCGTATATCAAGTCACCGATGGACTCATTTCTTAAGTGAGATGGGTAGTCCGTGATAAACAATGATAATAACAAGAAAAATGTTGTCTTGAAGCAGAGAATAAAAAATAAAGAACAAAAATTCTAAATATGAAGCTTTGGATAAAGTAGTAGTAAAAGAATACTGCTGTATGGATCGTATTCGCATTTGAGCACTTCTCAACATAATAAATACTGCAAGTCAGTACTGTTAAACTCATCGCAATATCACAAACATGATCTTTTGCAAATCAGGTGAAATTTTTTAAGATTTATTTCAACATTAATTTTTATATCGTGTCCTTACTATGAACAATTCATGAATACTCTTTCTTGAAGCAAAATGGTAAATCACAAAAGCAAATCTCAGTTCACAAACTCTTTCACAAACTCATGCTCTCATGTATACTTTTTTATGCAACCAGAAATTTGAATAATGAGTTCAGGTATTTTATAAAACCTTTTAAATACCCGTGTTGGTATAAAACGCTTGTTTATTCAACTTCTACCAAATTATAGAAGTATTTTTGATTTTAACTTTTACCACAACGATTTATGATTACTATCTAAATGAGCTTTAATAATTTAAAGAACACAGTAACAGAGATGTTATTTGTAAAAACGTCTACCCTTGGTTTGAAACAAAGCTAACATAAGGGAATTTTAAAGAGTTAAGCAGCGTAGGGTTGCTATAAGTGAAATATCTCCAATTATATCTCTCTTTTGCCAACTTCAAACTTGCCGTATATGTTGATCATTAACTGAATAATATCAGTTGTGCTAAATTTAGGCAAAATATGCATAAGTCAAAATGTTTCATTTGGAAGTAACTTATTTGTTATTAAATGTTCTTTAAAATGTAGTTCCGTTCAACCAATCCGTTTAACATCAAGTTTTGCAACAATTTCACAGCAAATGAAACCGTAGATAAAGTCGATCATCAAAGCAAGGTTGATCTGTTCCAGCTTATTCCAATCAGCGTTTCGTCATCATCATCACTCCGCTAATCCAACCCAGCGCTAGACATCATAATCAAAATTATGTTTCATCGCAATACAGCATACTTCAGAAACTATCCACACGACACGTGATCAAAGAAGCTGGCACGAATCGTCCCGTGATTTACCCATGTATTGTTTAAAGGGTCAACTAACGACCATACCGCTGTTGCCGAGGCTGCCGAGATTATTCACTGCACCCACACGCAGAACGCAAGCACGAAACGTTTTCTCAAACCCTACGTCCAAATAAATCAAATTCCACTACGGTCCCTCAGCGTGTCCGGAGGTTTTGTTGTTTGGAATGAAACTTCGCCCTCGTCCTAAACGAGGCCCAAAAACGACACCCACCAAAAGGCTACCGTCGTTCGTAACGCTAACCCAAATTTCCACCCCGAAAAGGCTTACAAATCTGGAGACTTCCATGCGTCTGTGTGTTTGGTGTGGTGAGAGGCGGTTTTTGCAATCCGTTCTGGTGTCAAGTAGTGAGGTATGTCGAGGATTGCAGAGTACTGTAGGCTACTACCTCCTCCCCCATCCCCTCTCCCTCTCACCGGGCCAGAAGCCATCCAATCCAATGGCAGCTCGTGTGGGCGAGCCTCGTTGGGCCTCGGTCGCTCAGTGAACGAGCCAAAAATATTTTAGGAACGTGCCGCTTCTGTCTCGGCGGGATCTGGACAGCCAGGATTCGGTTCGGTTCAGTGTCCTTGATGCAAATTGAAAAACGGACCGCACTGATATAACCACAAGACTTCGCTCTCCCGCCACAGCGGACAGGCTGTTGGCTGCTCGTGCGGTTTTATGGCTGAAATTGGCCTTTAATCTTTAGATTACAAAATAGATGAAGCTTGTGCAGTGCAATCATTTGTCGCCCGGGTGTCAGCATGAACGTGTGTGCGAGGATGCCTTCCGTCGGTGTTTTGAGTTTTCGGGACTGCACCTGAGATGCATGGAGAGAGATTTATGCTTTGTAAAATTAGTCCTGTGATATGGACCTGTGATTGCTGTCAGTAATTAGAAAGAGCAAAATGTAAATAGCTCGTTACTTTATTAATCATAACAGAAACATGAAAAAATGAAGTATTGTTAGTTTATATTCATAGGTGTGGCCTTCTCTGTCATTTCATAGCCGAGGTAAGAGTATTTTCTCGTTTCTCAATTAGTTATGCGTAACAAATCCATGATCAATTACATTTGCAACAAAAATTCTGTTGACTTGGAGTGTCGACTGGCGAAAACTTCCACTACAAATACAATTTTCTTGAAGTTGTGCCTTGATAAGGGGAAAGAAAAAGAGTGAGCACGTTTTACTGAAAGTGAGAAAGAAGTGGATGTTAAGCAAAGGTGTACCATACTCCCTAGTCCTGGCAAACCGAACATGCCGTACCGTGCCGCGTAGAAAAAGAATGTGTTAGGAAAAGTTTTATTCATAGCAAAACTCCTTCTGAATGGACAAGTGGGGCTCTTATGGAATCAGGGATGGGTAAAAGGTTGCTGCTAGCGATGGAAAGGGCGATCCAAAGGTGCAAAAAAAAAAACAGACACTGGAAATATGGTGGTCCGCTTGCTCCAAGAAAGAGGGGTGAAAATATTTGCTTATCTAATTTACAGACGAAAGTTTGCTCGTTTTCCAGCCTGGTGAAGACACCTCGTGTTGACATACACACATACACATACTAGTTTTGACACTCATACGCATACAACAGTTGTTGGTGTGATGTCCTCCCACTGTCTGGTTGTGTGAACAGCCACGCGTGCGTCTCTCTTTGATACGTGTGTGGCACGGTTCGGTGAGTGTGTTCTAAGTTTTTGGAGGAAACTGCTGCTCCTATTAAAAAGCTCGCCACGTGTGACGATTGAAAAATTTTATTCATTCGTAAGTTTTACCGTACGCTTCTTTCTAGCTGGGATGCGATTGCTATTTGAACGGTGATAGTGGGGGTCTTCTACAAAGCTAGTAGATTTTTAATACAGTATAACAATCGTCACCGATCCTAGGGTTGTGGCAGATACTCATACACTCATGGACACGAAAGTTTGTACCCCTGGAGGGAGTGCGAGAGAAAGTGCGAGAGAAAGATTTTGTGCGTCTTCTCCTCTCCCCCTGCCTGAGTGAAACACGGCGCGCAACATATGCAAATAACCACCCCTTTATGAGGTTCCAGTAAAGTGATATATTTCCTCCGTTAGATGTTTCCCCTTCCTGTGAATGTGGAGTCTGGAAAAGGACTCTAACAATCGATTTGGAAGGGAGCAGTAAGGGAAGTGAGCAGAGTATTTGTATGTTTTAGCCAACCCTTCCACCGATGCGAGTGCCGATTCGGCTTGTTGGCTCTCCGCCTTCCATTCGCACCCCGTACCGAGCAAGTGTCGGGGAGTCGTAAAGGAGCGAAGAATAATTCAAAAACTTTTCGCTCTCCCCCATCCCACTCCAAAACGAAGTAGAAACTTTCCACAGGATGGGGACTGTTAGTCGGTGCCGCAGTAGCAGCTAGGACATACTCGAGTAAAGTTTTGAGGAAGGACTTTTGGCACGTTGTGCTTTTGCTTTTGCAGTCTATAAATCATTGATACGATAAATCTTTATCAGACACTTGTCGGATTAGTTTACAAACATGACAATTTTCTTGGCCGTGCCGTGCATATATCTGTTCCGTGGAATGAGTTGGAGAAGGGGCAAGTTGTGGAATGCATTGTGTTGAAGGATCGATTTATGAAGTTGAAGGTGAAGGTGCTACAGCGAAGAGGAGATGAATGATCGCATCTGTTTGTGGAGATGTTTTTTTTTGTGCGATCCAAAGATTGTTAGATTGACAACAATTTTAGATACATTTTGTTTAAATTCTTTAAATAATCAATTAATTAATGTCAGCTTTAAGTTTATTTATGTATATTGTTAAAAATAATCGATGCGACTGTGAATTCGCTACAGTCTACAAAGAGTTTTTTAAAACAAAGCCGTACGTTTTTGTCGATCTTCATACAATAACAAGATAGAGCTATTAAACTAGTGGTTCAGAGTAAACTAAATACTAGTGGTTCAGAGTGACTTTTAAAATTAAATTAATGCTTTTGAATTTCTACATAAAAGATTCGTGAGTCAATAATTTTTTTTCGACAATTTTGTTGAACCAGAGATAAACATATTTCTTTTTTTTCAACTATACAAAGCTATTTACCTTTATTTCACCTCGTACGGTCTGCCATGGGACTTACTGCACTATTTGCAAAATTGTGCTTTACAACATCCATACAAATGCAACATTCATTATTCTTCTTAGATTAATGAGAAATATTATTCTTAGAAAATATTATTGAAATTGTGACTATTTATCCTTCCTTTGTATTGTTGTCTGTAATTCATGAAATTATGACGATTTATACACTGTTTTATAATTTTCTCAAATCTTCGAAAATTCTCTTATGCTGAACGACCTAGGGATTTATGAAGAATTTTATAGAAATCATGATTGAGATTTGAATCCTGATTTGAAAAACTAGTTACATCCCAAATGAATTTATATTTATATAAAAAATCTTGAACCAAAATGCTAGTTTCAATCGTTACTTTCACAACCAACTTTACCTTATCGGTAATGTAGGTTCATTCATTCCCCTGAAGAAGCATCCAACCTTACTAGACGCAACGATCTTGCAATACCAGAAACGATTACGGATTACATGCAACGGTTGAATGAAGATATAAATCCATCAAGATAAACATTTAGATATTCCACCCGACTGCCACGGACTGGGTAGAGTGAAAGTGGCACAAGACTTTCGGGACTCGTGATTCGTGACGGAAGTGAAACGGAAGTTGGTGGCAAACGCTTCAGCTGCAACCATGACCACGGTCCTTATCAACTCAATGTGAACCTTCGGTAAACTACACGCAGGCACATGGAGCAAGAGGTATTGGGGTGGAGGTAGGGACAACAATTTAATCACCCCTCGTCGTACCCAACTGAGACAGGCCGATGAGATGCGGCGGGGTAGTATGAGAAGCCACATCGTTCTACTGCTGCTGCTGCTGCTGCTACTGCTGTGTCTATGTGCAATAAATCATACGAGGATTTACTTCCGATGGGTCCCGCATGCACAGGAATTTGTCCATCGATCGGAGCTGTGCCGCTCCAGAGTCCGGCACTGTTGCAGAGTGGGCTCTTTTGTATTATCGGTTAGTATCCAACTTCGTGAGAGCAATTATTTGCTTCGTAGAAGAGGTTCATTTAGTAAAGTTAGCCTCTTTCTCTGGCTCACGATGGCTTTTCGGAGCTGGTACTGGGTAATGTTTGGTAGAGTAACTCTTTGCTAGGGAACAGATGCTCAACCCTTGAGCCATGTGTTTGGGGCTGACAGGGGCTAATAGTATGTTTGAGTTTGTCTTTCAAATAACTACTTCCAGATACGGACGGAATGTCGCAGGTTGAAGCGCGAGTTTTGGAGCAAATTTCATGCACTAAGGTTCTCACGAACAAAATACTTTAACTGTTAAAATTGGCAACAAGCTGATCTGATACATACGGATTGTTCATCTTTAATTATGACACATGATATGAGTCATGTTTTGAAATAAATTTTGATTTATTCTGAAACTCCACTCGTACAGACTGTGTTTTATCCAACCGAAAGGTTATGTTCCGCACGACTCCTTTCTCTCCAGGCCGAGACTATTCCGTGAGTCTCTGGTTTATCGACAATAAAAGCTTGAAGGACATTTGCGAAACATTGGCCCTGGGACTGCTCGAAGCTTGTCATTTATTCTGCTAATTTACGAGCGAAAGATGCCATCCGGCCAGCAAATGAAACCATTTCTCAGAAGCGTCCCAAAATACAATGCTGTCTGTGTCGTTCGAGAGTCAATCAAGCTAAATATTATCTTAAAATCACACCATCAAGATGGTGCCTGGCAGGTTTTCGGCCCAGCATGTTAACAGTTTTCTGCCCCGACGCAAACAAATTCCCGATCCATACATATCCGATGAGAGAAAGCACGGTGGTATCATCCATCCTCGCTCACTCTCGCCTCCGACAGGCTTCACGCCAAAACATGTGTAGGCACCGTGTTTCACCATTGTCTTTTGGGCTCTGCGCTGGCTGGTTGGTCTAGCAGGGCACCATAAATTCCGTTTTAATAGCTCGTAAAAGAACAATACCACAACCAGATACCGGTTCACACTCGAGCATGATAACGCAGTTCGTAATTTGTTTTTCGGCGATTAACTTCGAACCGATTTCCCTCGGGGGCGTCAGACCAGTGCCTGGGACAGAGACTGGACACAATGGACGGACTGTGTGTTTGGTCTGTGCGTTTCAAGGCAGGGCTGCAAAATGTGGAACACCACCACCGGTGATGAATCGGTAGGTCAGCAGCATTCTTCTACCTCGTGGTAGAGCGACGTCCAGGAGGAGGAGCGGTGTGCTGGAGTTCCCTAATCCCGGGATTGAATTCTTCCGTGTTGCCAATGAGTTTTGCGACCCTGAGAGTTTGCTGCCGGACGGACGCTGGAAATTGTCTGGACTTACTTCATCATCAATTCATGGCGTTCTTGTTCCTGCCACACCTTCTAGCAGAGAACGATGGCACGCAACGCAAAACCGTGGAGTGGTGATTCGTCTTCATAAACATAATAAAGCAATTTTCCCTGTGTAAGTTCACCTTTCACGTGTGCGTGCGAGCGTGTGAGTGAATGTCTGTCTTGTCCGCCTCTGGGCTACACTTTTGTCATCAACATTATCACAACACGCGAAACCTGGTTCATCCCGCCGCATGTAAATGCAAACCATTTTAATCTCTTCTGCAACCCGGCTAACCGTGCCCCAGTTGGTGTCCACTACGTGTTGGTCATTATTAAAGGGAAAGAAACGGCATGGTCACTTTGGTCCTGAAGCCACTGTTCCCAGTGTCATCTGCAATCTGTTTCAAAGCATGGTAATTCGTCATCTCCCATTCCCATCGAGGGACAAGTCACCTGAGCGAATACGAACGGCCCATACAACGGTGAATGTAATTTGGGAGGCAGACCGATGAGCAACGTTGCGTGCTATGGTGGGCTTTGTAGCCGTTACCGACTGCGTTCCGGAGCGGTGGGCTTTACTTCTGCAAACAAATCGCTTTCATAAATTACGATTCATAATCCAATTTCGCTAAAACCTTGGCCGGTTGCGGTTTGACCCGTTGATGGGACACCACGCTTTGAAAGGCAAGGAGGTTGTTTGGATCTATTTGTGTGATGAATGGGAAGGGACGCTGCTAGGTGGGAAATATTGACATTATCCAGAGGTTTCCTGCAAACTGACGAGTCTATAAGATTATACACGTTTCAAAGAAACAACAGCTTACTCGTTGAACAATGCAGCTCAGGTATTTGAGTTTCAGAATTCACAAACCTCACCAAATGCATTCAGAAGAAGAGTGTCAGAAATGCTCTCAATCTGTCATCGGCTGCTCCAATTAAAAAACTGCAGAGATAATAACCATTCCTCGTACTTCAGAAGGATGAATACGTTCACACTGGCACTCATGTATTGCGTCAATGGATTTCAAAATAAAATTGGCCCTTGAAATATCCAACACTCAATTATATATGATGCAGTTCTGTTTTCTTAAGCATCAGCATACAGCAAACACAGATGAAAACGATGAAATGTTAAATTGTGATTCTATCATCAGTTCACATCAGACGTTTGTTTGATGTCGTGTCATTAGCAGTTGGCCCAAACTCCTATTACCTAATTGATGACTGCGTAATAGCTTGAAGAGTCTCGATAGCATTATGTTGAGATGAAGTGTTATTTCAGAATATTTTCTCAAAAATTGATAGTAGATAACACTCTCTATGCTTCAAAGCAAACTTTGGTACGGTAAGAATAATGTGCTGTTCTAAATCGGTTGAGGAGTGATAGCAATCAAAATTTGGTACGAAACTTCATTTGAGCTGTGTTATAATTATGCAAAAACCTTTCAATGCTCCTTAAAACAATGACCACCGTTGCTTTCATAAAGTGTTGAGGATCAATGAAACGATATGAGAGATTTATGTTTTTACGATTGGAATTGATGGAGACTTGCAGAAATGCACAGACAGTATTGAATAAATCACTTGAATCTACTTAAAGATTAAAATAAAAAAATAAAAATAGTATCGCTAGAAACGAAATTTCGTTGATGTTGGGGAACATGTATTAGAACCTGCAATGTGCAGCAATAACCACTCAAAACAGTCTTGTTTTGGATACCGTTTGCTGCGGTTAAAATTCATTTGGGGTTTATAATGAGTACAATGATAAAATAATCATTTTAAAAAGTAGCTAACTTATCACACGCTAGTCTCTCGAGCTTTTCTAAAGCCTTTTTCGTTAGTTTTTTGTTACAGAAAAGGATTACCCAAATCCTACCTTCTCGGACTACGATACTGGGACACGCGATGCTGATACGCCATCATCTTCACAAACACCCTGTTCACCTTACGCACAAGAACGCACAATCAACACAACACTTCTCAAAAGCCTGCACCACACTAGTCACGTTCCGTACAAAGCCCGCAATTCGATAGCTCCGTATTATTCGATTACTACTGCCCGAATCACTCGTTCACACGTTCGTTTGATGCGATCTCGATTGTCGAAAGTAACGCAGCTCCAACCGGGGCTAGGAGCTGTGAGTTCTCCACTGACCAGCAGACACACAAAACTGCTAACCGCACGGGGAAAAAACTGGAACGGAAGCACTTGAAAGACGATCTTTTACTCACTCGCTACGGCACTGTAGGACAGCGTGTGGGAAAAGCGAGAAAAAAATCACACCTCAGCTTCCAGAGCGTTTCTACTCGCGAGTTCAACTGCCTGTATGTCCGGATCGTTGGATCGTTTGGCGAAAAATGCGATCGTTCGAGCCGACGAGGTGTGAATCGGCCGTGAGTGAAGCACCGACGGCCTTTGCTCACCATATCTTACTGAGGGAGGGTGTCAGTGTAATGAAAGATAGGATCCGAAAAGTCATTAGCTAGCGTTGGTGGTGATGGTGAGAGTGCATCGGTGCTGAAGCAAAAGGTGAGCTACGTACGTCAGATACCGTAAGGAAATGGTCGAGCAATCGCCGCAATTAGCGTGAGTGGGATTTTTAAAAATATCCTCCCGCTCTCATGTGTCATCTTCGTAGGGGAGTGTCCTTAAGGGTAGACTTCTTTTAATAGGTCCGTTGGCTTCTCCATTTTTTAAGGACAAAATTAAAACGATCATCATGGTTCGTCTACACTGACACTTGCGTCAGTCACGTTACCTGGACAGCTGATTTCAAGAGCACCGGTCGGAGAAATGACTGTTTGCCTCTAGACATCATCATAGTCATATTTCGGAAGAACATTCACGGCCATCAGGTCTAATACGCCGTGGACCTAACCTGTCACGCTCGACGACTATTTTGAAATCATATGGTATCTTCCAAGTGAAATCTTACCTCACCCCTAGCATACCGGATACCCGATCGCTGAGTAATGGTTCCTACACTCGACGTACCACCAGTAGCCGTTACTACTGTAGCGGTACAGTCGCTTCTTTCCGATATATTTTTAAATACGTTTTCCTTGCCACCCTTTGGCCCAGCCTTCCTTACCACAATAAATCCATCCAACACACCCGGACATTGAGCCTCGCGCGGTAGACTAGCCCGTGAGGCGATTGTTTGTATGCGTTCTAATAATAGTACCGTGACTAATCTTTTTCCCTCTTTCCCTCCCTGCCCTATCCTTAACCCCCTCCCGGTGATGCACATTGCACATCTCGTTTGTACAACATGTTACTTTTCGCTGTAAACCTTTCGCTCAACACAAGTGGATCGGTTGTTTTCGTTGTTGTTGAGTTTTTTTCCCGTTCTTCTCTTTTCTATTTCTTTCAGCTGATTCATAGCGAACGATACAATGCGAGCAGAAACCACTCTTCCCCTGGGTCGGTAAAGATAGGTCAGTTTGTTGTGCCCTGGCAGGTTTCGCGAGACAAGATGTGATGTGCAGCTTGTGTGCGATATAGCATCAAGACGTTGCTGCGGGGGATGATGATGTTATCTGTTTTGAGCAGTGATGATGCAGAAGAATGGCTTTACTACGCTATTATCGGTCGTTGGGTTTGTTTTGGAGATGCAGTGAGGATGCTCTTAAGTGCACGATTGCATTACCAACGGGTAGATAAGTGGTATGAGTGCATTTGGGAGACCAAGAGAAAGGTGCCGTTTGTGCAAGTAACCATACTTCAATATCAGTAATTTGTTTACTTGTGTAAAACACAACTGGCCAAAAGGGTAACGCAGACGTCTCAGCTAGGAATGAGCAAATGTCAAACCGAACAGCGTTTGCTTGAGTTTGAGCAGCTTAGACTCATTTTATTTATTTTAAATCACTGCATTACAAGTGCTTGGAATGGTTAGGTACGGTAACTTTATGCGAGTTTGGTAAATTCAAACTCATATAAACCTACTGAACTTGTATGTGGTTACCAAACTCGCTATACTCTCGGGTTGGAATCGATTCTCGCAGCCATACACTCCGACTCCGACTTTAAGAAGAGACTCGTGTAACCAACCACTTGTTTTCGTTCGACCGGAATAGGGTAGTTATTTGATTATAAATCATTTTAGCAGAGCTAAACTTTTCTCACAAAAATCACAAAATCTTCGAAATAGTAGTTATATACTACGATTGCTTGGTGAATTGATGGTTCTGTGTGCGAAACTCGACAAGTCTTATGAATTACGCCTATTTCACTAAGGATTTATATGACACATTTTAAAACCCCTTTATTAAGGATTCTTGAAAAGCGTAATGTATATGACCAATAATGAGCTAGAGATGAACGAACTAAAACGTTGTATCAAATTTAAAGGGGTTGTTTAAATTTATTACAAAATCCCGAGGAATCTCCGGTTCGTTCGTGGGGAAGACTTTTATCCTTTTACACTATTTCCGGCTTCCCCTCGTTACTGTGAAATGAAATCTGAGCCCATCGAGCTAGACCTGGGCAAAAGATAGTTTGAGCTGTAGCGGAACTCTACCAGGCACATTATGATTGATAGTACGTTTGACGAACCGGATCTATTATCGCTCAGGAATGCTCTGCAATTTCCTAGCTCGGAACGATAAGCGATCAAGTTCCAATTTTATTCATTTTGTCAGCTTCCGTCATCTGAACCATGATAGAAACTACCACTCCCCTGCTGTGCCGGAAATTGAAGCTAGGAGGGAAGCTCTTGATAAATCATTTGGAAGCCGGAAAGTATTGAAGGGAATGCTGTCGTTCATTTGTTGTACCCGAATAAGGGTTATGCTTAGTTTGAGTAGCATTGTTTCGCTGATCTTCTCTTCAATAAAGCTTCGATGCTGGTTGGAAATCATGGAACGTGAAATCAATCTGTGCTGGCTACCCATCAGCATCTTTTTTTTTATTCACTTGCAGTGACCTGGATAGAACTGTTCCATTTTTTCTACCTCTCTTCCTGTTCGTATTTAACGTCCCGCTTTTATCAGACTGCCAGAAGCACACGGGAATCTACGCGAGGACATGTCTCTATTGGCTTGGTGACTAATGATTAAATTTCCGTGTGCAACTTAATTAACCTTTCCCACGTTTACACCAACCCACCACCAACGGCTATCAAGATACGCCCGACAGAGCCTCCATAGTTCTCGCGGAGGGCTTTGGCACAGATAGGAAGAGAGTGAGAAGAGAAGACAATTTTCACGTTGCAATTGGAAAGAATCTCTCGGCAGTAGTGTGGTGGAGCGTGACCCCCTAAACCGACCCCAACAGTTGCCCTCCGGGGGGGTGACAGACAAACGATCGTCGTTCACATTTACACTTCCGGCAGTGTTTTGCATTAATGAGTCGTCGCTCTTTCCGCCACGGGAAGGGAAGAAGGGCAACGCAACAGTTTCCCTCCGGCACTGACCATTAATCCTAATCAGGATGCCGTGTTCCCGGGGCACTGCAATACTCTCACTCCAGGGATGGCTTTGGCAGACTCTCAGTGATTCATTTTCTTTTCATAAATTCTGTTCCGGAGGCGAGCGGAATGCTGCAGCGAACGGATCCAGCCTGTTCAACAGATCGGTTTGATTTCGACGTTCCAATACAGCGCGAGGGAAAGAGAGAGAAGTAAAGGATCCACCTTCTCTCACTCCAAACATTACTCTGCCAACCCAGTTTCTGTCGACATGAGAGGATACCTTCAGCCGACGGTGGTTCGTCCGGAAACCGTGCTAATGATAGCCTGGGCGAGCAACTTCCGGCGATGCCTTCTTTCGCTTTCGAAGTAAATGGACGCCAAAAGTCAGTGGCCTGCTATTTGGATAAGAAGGTTCTGGAAGCAGAAACCGTTGCTGCTGCTGCTACTGCTGCTGCTACTACTGCCCAACGGGGCGAGAAAAAATACGGCTCCATTCATCTCACGTTCAAATCTAATTAGCAAGAATGGAATTAATTGCAGCACTAATTAATTAGCATACATGAAATATCTTCCTTTTTTTCTTGCACGGCTTGTGCACTGTACGCTGCCATCGGTGTGGGTCTGGACGACGTCGTAGTGGATTGGGTGCGTGGGTAACTGCACTGGCAGAGCTCCGGATGATGGGTTTTGGATGCCTTCTTTGGACAGAGCGAGAATTTAATCAACGAGTGGCGAAGACACAAAATCGCGCTCCATAGCTAAATGGAACCAGCGTACGGTTCTGAGAGCTCTATACTCCGATGTACACAGTGGCACAGACATTCGCTCATCTAGAGGTGTAACACACTGTTGGTTGACTTTCTTCGTTTTGCCCTTTTTCGTATGGGCTAAAGTCGGGCAGTGTGACATGCCCTGGTACAAGTGTGTTTACTTCGCCCTAGTGGCCCTGTAGTTTTGCTTGTCCGTCGTCAGTTTCAAGACTATCCCTTCCTCCGGCCATTGGAGGCCATTGAGCATGATAATGGCAAACAGCAAGTGGATGGCGTTGATGGTGCTGGTGATGATGATGATGGTGAAGGTGCTTAAGTATGTAAACACGGTACCAGAAGTAAATGACAACACCGGTGATGGTGCTGTGATTAAGTCGTGAGTACGTGAGTGAAATCGTTCTCGCTGGCGCTTGGGCAACAGTTGAAGGCATGTCGAATTGGCAATGGGAGTGCCATTTCCTAATCGAAATGGAGCGCGGCAGGAACGAAAGCGAGGGTGAAGAGAAAGGCTAATCTTGTTTCACGTCCATTCGGGCGGTAGACTAATCCTAATGCTGCTTTGCTTGTTGAGACATCGCTTCCAGGCGTGATGTGATGCGTTCGAGGAATGGTAAGTGCGGGTTTTGGTATGAGTAATTTTAGTGTCCTCAGGACAGTTCGTCGTTGGGTGACGAGAAAAAAAAGATTAATTACTGCAGTGACACGTGCTTTCTGTGATGTGGTTGGTTCTACTTTAATTGTAGTCTTTTTGGATACGTTCTTTTCAATCGTGTAAACATCCTACATAATAAATAATTCGTGGAAACACCCTTAAAAAAGTATTGAATAATTTGAGGATACTCAATTAATCAATGTAGTAAATTATAAAATAGAATCCTTGCACATTAGGGATTTTTAAGAACACTCCTTCACACATATTGATGGAAAGAATAAAAAAGGAAAATGTTTCTGTTATTGTTTCGAGTTGTGTGCAACATATTTTTTGCATTAGCATTAATTGTAATTCATAATTTAATGATACAACCTGCTTCAGATTATGTTTTGATAGGTACGTTCTTAACAACCTTGGTTTTAACATACCAGCTTTATTTACAACTCACAACTAAAATATATCTACTGTACTGCCCATTTTGGTACGAAAATATATTACCAAGAAGAAAGGGTAAATGTTACAACTGTTTGTTTTAACAAAACATCAGCTTAATAAGCTTTATTATAAGATATTGTGCGTTTAAAAATACCAGAACATTTCTGTAGCTCGGAAACGAGAGATTCTAACAGTTGCTTGGAAGATACTGGGATATGATGATAGATTTGACTCAATGACTCAATGGGAAATGACTCAAAAACCCATTTTAGTATGTATTGGACTGGCGAAGTAGCTTCTTACCAGACCAAATGTTTTGTGAGTCTTTTTTTAATGTCGATAGCTGAAAGGGCGTTGCCCAGCAGAAACAACAAAAAACAGTTCGAAATAATCTTACAATTTAACCTCTTTTGTTCGAATATTGATCTGAAACAATGATACGAATGGATAACAAAATAATAGTGTTTTCATAAAGTGAAGAATTCAGCCTTCCTTTCTGTAACATACATTTACATTTGTTTGTTAAATTAATTGTTGCACTGATTGATATGCTAAGAACCATCAATGATTGTTCACACATTTGCTATAAACGTAGTGTAATACACATTTACATTCTGCGTCGCGTAAAACACTTTTGTTGCAATACCAGCAAAAGAGTCCCTTTGGTAGTGGTATTTATGTTCCAGTGCGACAAACGCTTGCGAGCGCCAAAGTACCACCCGACATAATACCTTTCCCATTGGCATACTGCAAGCGCACGTACCGTGGAAAATCGGTGAAAAATTACACTCTCACTCAACCGCTCACTCAACCTCCTCCCCTCGTGTGCACATCTGCTGCATATAAACCATTCACGAAATGCGAAATTCCCGACCTGGTCGGATTGGTTTTCGGTGGTTTTGCTGTTGTTCTTGTTGTTTCGCTTGCCGTTTTTTTGTTGATGGCGATGGTTTCCCGAAAACGAACTGGGTCCGTTGGAAAACGGCCGGAAAATAACATAATCAACGTTATAGTCGTGGTTGCGCGGCACATGGTAGCGAATAAAAAATGGAACGCTTGTGGAGCGTGGCGCATGAAGGCACGTGTGAGGCGACGGTCGAGGGGGATGCTGACTGCCCGAATGGTTCGGTAAATTTAAAATTCTTTTACCCGAAAGAAAAATATTTACCGGACGTGATTTATATATTGTGCCGGTTCGCGAGAGGGCTGGCGCATTTTTTTCTTCTTCTGTGTACGTTTGCCCGACTGTGGCTTTTGCCGCTCGCTGCTGAAAGCTGCGCTGGAGGAAAAGTTTGGAAGGAAAAAAATCCTTTCCACTTTCCACGTTGAAGTTTGTTTCGTAGCTCGTATATGATTGTACTTTTTTACATCAACCACGTAAAATCATCAAATAATAAAGCGCGGGAAAGAATTGCCCCACCATGCAGGCATTACCGGTCGCATGCTAGCAGGTCGACACAGTTTTGAAAACTGGAAGGAAGGCACAAATCGGTACAGTCACTTACCCGACGGCCCCGTTCGAGAGGAGCTTCAGTTCGCGGTCGAGCGTTTCCTGGATGTTCTTCTGCGAGTACAGATTGATCGGCGAGTTAAACTGCTTGTGCACCAGGCGGCGCTGCATCGCAGCCATCTCTTAGCTGCTTCGGTGTTAAAAATCGAAAGGATCTTCTACGCGGCAGATTGGGACAACGGCTTCGTTTGGATTTGATTTGTGCTCAAATTAAACAAATGGTGATTGAGTTGTGTTCGTTGAAAGGTTTGCCAGCCCCTCGTGTTGTGACGCTCTAAAGTGTAGAGTGAGAGTGAACATTGTGAGAAAATAACAGCCCATAAATCGAATCGTTAGTGTTATTGTAGTAAACATTATTTGATATCACTTGCTATTACAGAGGTGCTAAGATTATTACTTGCAACAGAATAAAAGGATAGACAGATACTACAAAAGAATACATTATTGAAATTGTTAATTATCACCTGAATATGCCTGGGGTTTAAAGCATTATATAGATTGTAGAAAATGGATGCTATTAGATTATTAGACTTGAGAGAAAAATAAAGATGTATCAATTAAAGTAAAGTAAAAGTAAAGTGCACTGTACAAAAACGTTTCATTAGCGATTCAATTGTCGTTGGTGCCTTTAAAGCAATTATTCACTTAGATAGA
This sequence comes from Anopheles epiroticus, assembly GCA_000349105.1. Lineage (NCBI taxonomy): Eukaryota > Metazoa > Arthropoda > Insecta > Diptera > Culicidae > Anopheles > Anopheles epiroticus. The sequence continues at coordinate 646,958 of KB671609.1, forward strand.
AAACATACTACAAAACTTAATAAAGGTAAGGAAGATGCAAAAGATATGCAGGGATTTAAAATAAAATTTGACAGCTTGTTCTACTATCGACAATGCTTGATTGAGGAATTTTATGTATTTGTTCCTTCATGAAAGTGTTCTAGTATTTGTGCTCAAATATGCAAACTGCTGCTTGAATAATTTTACCATGTTATGACTGTGTTTTTTCTGTTTTCGTTTGCATAATGGTACTTGCTGCAGTCAAAGAAAAGCATTTCCGCTTGAAGGAAGCCAAGATTTATGCAAGCACCGTTGCCGTATGCGCCTGGTTAGGTGAAGATTGGTCCGGATGATTTAATTGGAATTTCAATTTGGACGCTCCACCAAACCGTCCCGAGTGGGCTATAAGGGTGAGCTTGTGTGGAAGGTGTGGAAGGGTTCACACCACAAGGGTTGTGATTTCTGCTGATCAAAAGTTCACATGAAAACGTAATGTTTCCGAAACGGATTGATTGAACGTGATAGCCAAATCAATCAGAAGAAAGCCATTTGCTAACCAGCGCACATAACCATCACCCTTCTACCGAGCCTGTGTGGTTGTGTGGGCTGTGTTTATGTATGTGCGAAAAAGGATTGAAGGCGTAGAGAGGGAGCAGATTTGGTAATGGGATGTATGTGGTTGGAAATGATTTGAATGTGAATCAGCGTTTGATGGTGCTGGAAAATGCAGCATTGATGATCGGCAAGAAGTACGGGTTGTTAGAATTCATATAAAATTTAACGTGTTGTACTAAATCGCATCGGTCTTAGCGAAAGGAATATGGGTGCAAAATCATGTACACACGCACACTCTAACACACACCCACAAGACCGCGGGAGCACGTATCCACATGATACATACGGGAAACTCCCCGTTGCAAGAAACAATGGTGAAAAGTACGTTGATGCCGCATTACGGGTGAACACAGGGGAGACTGGGGGCGGGAATGAATGAAATTAAATTTCAAAATTAATTAAATGCATTATGAATCATGGCGGCGCGGTCTAGCTTGCTTGCTTAGCGTGGCCGACGGTGACCGAAATCCGGATGTTTGAAAGGAAGCGCTAGTTGGTGGTGGTCGTGCGTCGCCTGGACCAAGGGAAGGTGATACGATTATGCTTCACGTCCCTGCCCGTTCGTCATACCCGCTCCCGCCATTCCCGCAAAACATTAAAGCGCTGCAAATTATGGTGGAAAAGATTTTCATTTCGCTGTTCGCGCCTGGATGGTCGATATTGAGCTATGGGTGGAAAATGTTCGAACCCGGCTCGTTTCACCCCACCCCTACCCGGCTTAGAAGCTGCTATTGCAAAGCGGTCAGACAAATATTGAAACACACAGGGCGGCGAAGAACTTCTAAGCGATTGACGTATGCTCGGTGCGATAGAGGGTGGGGAAGGGATGGATGGGGTAGAAGGTTGCCACCCGTTCGACAAGACTTCAACGAACGCGGTAACATGGGTGGTGCGATCTCGGGCGAGGAAATAACAAACCAAAATCCGGATGTAGCGGTGGGAGAGCGAGAGAGAGAGAGAGAGAGAGAGAGGGTGGAATGGAATTCGAAACATGGGAAAACATCATACACCACAGGCACAGAGGCGAACGTGCGGACGGTCTGGGCGTTGTATTATTTTTCACCTCTCGGTGTGCCCATCGTCCTGGGGTTCGCTGGTCCTGAGGTTCGCTCGATTCGCAACCATTTTTGGAGCAAGCAAGATGATGGAACGAACAAACGTAGGTGTTTTTGTGTGTGGCTTAAAAGTTGAAGCAAGACGTTAAGGTGCATTTTAGTGGGTAACCTTTTTTTTGGGGAGGATTTCTAATTAAAACTTGCTTATTCAGATAGAACAAGAGTGACAGAAGCAGCTAGATTGTTGACTTTTCATCAAAAAGAGAAAATACTGGCATTGGTTTGAAGTTGGTGTGCTGCAACACAAAGAAAAACCGGACATTCTGCAAAACTGTCGAGATTCCGCTTTATTGCTTGTGGAACATTACTTTTCTAAAGTCATGCAGTTAATTAAGGAATCATTTTAGAACCAAATTTTTTCATTTACTTCTCACTGTTTTTAAATATGCCAAATGAATTATTTATACTTTAAGAACTATGTACTTGATTAATGCCCTGTAATAAACCGTTAATTCACGATCTGATCCCACAGCAATAAATCATTAATGTTTTTCAAATGTTTTCATTCGATTTCTTGCAATGATTTCTTTAAACTCCTCTATGTTTATATTTCATGTTCCTTTTTACATTTTCTTTTATCTTGTTTATTATGAGAATGAAATAAGCAATAACTTGGTCATCTGTGTACCGTAAAGTCTAAAGACACTCAATACAAAAAAAAAAACAAAAGACACTATCAACATAAATCGCAATAACCTTGTAACTGAAAAAAAACAAACAAATGTTCAAACATGTTTACATTATTGCTCATTTTGATAAACTTTACATTTTCAAAGGAGCATTTGAGGGGCTTAAACAAACGTTTTTCATACAACACAATCTAAAGAAACTTATCTTCAATGTTTAATAAGATAAATATTACAAGAGATCTCGCCTAGTTTATTTTACATCTCTTTTAATACTTTATAAAACTACATATGGTAGAAGCATTTCAACTTTAATCCATGCTTTGCTAGCAAAATTAGTCGTTTCATAAACCTTCATATGTTGTATGAAAACCGATTGAACTGATTGTGCAATCTTTCAAACGGCGCCAATAAATCCCTTCAGTCAGCATACTGTTCCGCAATGACTATCGCACGCACGCAATCGGTAATCGCAAAAGACCGGTGTGCTGAGCACGATGGGAAAGAAAAATTATTTATTTAGAAAATTGATTATCAATTACAATTACACGGTCGAAGAGTTGCACTGACACTGTGTGAGAGGGGGAGGGAGAAGTGCTGTACCGTTGCAGGCACGCATACGGGATGACTACACACGGCGTGATGCTCAGTGCGGAAGGTCTACAGGCATCGAATCGAATGCAGTTGGGTGCATGTGCATTTCGACTGCACTGTTCACTCCTTCGGTCCAGCGCAGCTTCATCGACTGGGGACATGGGAGATAATAAATTTCTACGGATCCTCCCTGCTGCTGCCGGAGACGACCACCGAGCGGGTCACCGTGTATGTCCGGCGGCTTTATTTTACAGTCGAATAAGGCCGCCTGTGTCGCAACGCGCCTGAGCTTCGGATGGTCCTCGGATGAGGACGAGGTTAGGAATTTGTTGTGGGCACCTTCCAGGGCAGCACTGCTTGTGCACGTCCGCACCGTACACATTCCTGGAATGGCCGGAAATACACCCAGACAACACAACTCACACGCTCGACTGGAACTGTTGGTTCGGTGGAGCTTGGATGCAAAGTGGCGCCGGACGGTTTTGCTGGAGGGCCGTACCCTGGCGGGTAGCTGCTTCGCACGAATCATCGTACGGGCGGTTCAGCTGCAGCCGGATTTCCTGATTTTCTCCATCAAAATTTCCACGGCCACTGTATCTCGGGTGGAATCGAAATCGACCGGCTGGATCTGTCCGATTTCCGATGACCACTTACCTCCGCAAGGACTTTTTTGTTTCGTTCTGTGCCAGTGCATTGTGCGCTGTGTGTATGGGATGTGTGTGTGTGTCTGTGTGTGTGTGTGTGTTTGTGTGTGTGTGTTTGTGAATATTTCAGTGCGGTTTCGTGCGTAGCGTAGACGCTTCCGATATTTGCACTCAGCTCGAACTCTACCCATTTTAGGCACGCTTCGTTGCGGATGAATTTAGAATGAAATAAAATCACAATGCATGAGATAAATCGTGCAGCTTTCCAATGCCGGCGGGGTTATGTGCGGCTCGATGATTCTATCAAACCTGCCCGCAGGGTGTAGATCTGGCTGTAACTGGTGACACCGCTCCGCCACCAGGCCAAGCCAAGGTTGCGTCTTTATCCCAACAACAAGATGCCGGGTTAAGCTTTCTTCCGCTCGAGAGCATCCGTTTTTCACGCCACAGCTCCTGTGCTGCGCCACTGGCAAATGCTGCACCCGGCGGCTGACCACGGCCATCTACCGGCCCCCTTCCTCTTCTCTGCTTCCAGCCAGTAAGGACGATGTGAGTCGACGTTCAGTTCCGAGCACGATGATTTATGCAACAAAAGGTGAACACCGGCGGAACAAATTTGGAAATTTGGAAATTCGATTAATTGGGTCGCTGATTGCATTTTCTCGTCGATGTGCCAGGTGCGTGCACTTATCTGTGTGTGCGTGTGTGTAGGTGCGTTCGATAGAAATTTGCATTTCCGCCAGTCCGGGGGTCTCACCGTGGACGTGTACGGTGTGTGGCGTGGGGTGCCGGCGTGCCATTCTATCCGCACCGTGCATTAGTTGCATTAGCCCGAACTTAGGTGACCCGTTCGGAATTGGCGTTTCGGAGCGGATTTCATTTGTAAAGCGCACCGAAGCGTAATCATTACTGTGTGTGGGGTTTTTGATAGTTTATCGGGGTCTGCAATGCAAGCGACTTGCAGCAGTGGGTAGTGCTGCGCTTGGAGGAACCGCGAGCGACAGACATGTAATGGGTGCGATTCAAAAGCGAATTGCAGATGATTGATTTTGATAAGGTAATTGGTGCGTATGTATGGGTTTTGGTGGAATTTGAAAATTTTGATTGATTGAAAACACTTTTCCCCGATAAGGATTGTCTAAAGCATACTGTAAAGATTCTGTGTGCTATTCAACAGTTTATTGAATTTGTGTTTGTATTTATCTAGTGAGCATTTCTATAAATTATCTATTATTCTTATCTTTAATATATTATTTCAAAGTTTTACTATACTTCTTATATCAGCTTTCCATCATTCTCGGAAAAACAATACCAGTTATTGGATATTCCACAAGCAATCTTCCATTATATACTCCACCCGTAAGGGGCAACACAAGTTGAACACAGTCACTACCCTGGGAATAGCCGAAGTGACAGATCTGTGTGGTGAGTATAACCTCTCCAAAAACCTATCTTCTTTTCGCTGCTGCATCCTGCTCGATGCAGTTCAAAAAAAAAAGGACGGAGAAAAATTGCAGCTCCAGAGCACGAATGACGGATCGAGGGTACGAGGACACACAAACATACAGGGTGTAGGATAAGCATGTTCAATTTCGAAATTTATGCGCTGACAAAGTAGATTTTAAATTCAATTCGTACTCGTACTGGGTGGCCCCATTCTTTTCTCGCCGCGCCTCAAAAAGCGCAGTACCGAGCAGAGTGAAGAAGGATAAGAAGCTGACGCAAGCTAGGAGCTGGCAGGCGAGAGTCTTTTGAGTGTGGATAATATTTTCTTCACAGTGTGTGGTTGTGTGTTCTACTATTTTTTTCGTTGTTACGATTTGATGCATTGTCGTGATCAAAATTTGGAGCTCTTTTGTTAGGTGCATGGCGAGATGGCGGTAGATCGAGCACACTAGAACTGCGATACCCTGAAGGAAGGCAGCCTAACAGAGTGAAGGATTATTAGTTGCAGCAGTCGAGACGAAGCAGAAGCATTGTTGCTCCGGTGGCAGCCAACTGTCGGAACGATGTGTGCTCAGCTAGCAGCTTAATTTTGTTTTTCTATGCTTTAGTTTTTAGTGCTTTGTTTCGTGGTTTTAAGCTTTGAGTATTTGTATTGTATTGAAAAATATAAATGGGGTTCCTGAGAAAAGGGCTTGATAAATTTGATCAGACGAGCATTCATACTTGAATTCTTGTGAAGACTTATAGAATTCTTCCTAATATCATCATTTTAATTGATTTCGTTGAAAACGTACAGCACACGTATGGTTCTTAAAAGGCTGTAGGATTCAAAAGCTGTTTTATTAAAACAAACAGAACATTGAAGTTTCGAACAATAATTCTAATGAATATTTGCTGAAACGAAACGTGTTTACACATTCTACCTTCACTGCTGCGTGGCCAGTTTCGCAAAAATGTTCCATTGTACCAGCGTGTCCCGGACACACGGTGCTCGCTGGTTCGACTAAATTTAGTTTAGCCGCCTGTCCACCTACGCGAATTTCGCTCCACGACGCGTATCGGTTCCGAACGACGTACACGCGCGGCCCACTCGCTGGTGGCGTATGTTTAGCGCTGTATTGGCAAAACTGGTGTCAGTAACATAACTTTGGATAAAAAGGAACAGCAGGTGCGGCTGGCCGTCGTTGCCTACAAGACGGCATGTCCATGGCAAGGGCACTTTGCAGGCGGGCGATATTTTAGGAGTGAATTCGTTTTAAAAATAGGATTGATAGGCTATTCCATTGGTTATTAAAAGGAAAATCTAGTAGTGTGAAACGGAAGCATTCAAGAGAAATGTTAATATAAAACAAGGCGTAAGCCAGCGAGGTACAACAAAATACGTTCGTCAGTAGGGTGCAAAATTGTATTTACTTACCGTGGAAATACAAATTGAATAGAAACTTTATGAAATCACAACTTGTAGACAAAGCTATTCATCACCACTTCAAACACAGAGCATGCAAATTCTTCTTGAAAATCCTGCGAAAAAAAGGACACCAAAAACGTTTGATCACTTCACGTGCTTCAACACTCAAGACTTGTTCTGTTGGTGATTGCTGTTTGGCTCAAGCGCTGTTTTGCTAATCCTCTTCACTATCAAAGATAAGAGTACGCCAAGTTTCCGCACAGAGTGAAGTGGAGGCCGAATTTTGCGATCGCAAAATTTCCACCGCTTGCTCGGTCACACCCATACAGTGGCACACACTCTTGAACACGACCATACAGTTTTGGAAAATCGAAACGAAAATGTTCACGCACTCACGTACCGTATACTTTCGGCCACACTCTAAGTTCCTCACGGCACGGACACTTGTTTGCCAACCAATTATGCCTTCCCCCGCTAGGTTTCTCTCCCACCAAACCCCGTTCCAGTTGAGCTAATTTCCACCTCTTTTTTTCAATTACCCTACCGTAGTGGACACTCCGCACAAGATAGATAAGCCACCACCGGACGGATCTGGCTCGTACCAGCGGAGGAAAATCCGGAACACCAAACCACCCAGACCAACAACGCTTCGACTCTAGCGATGGATAACGGGCCGAAACACTCCCAAACCCCCGAGGAAACTAGATCGCCGATTTTCCCTCACACATGTCTCGTTTGTTCTTTTTTTTAGCGAATCAGTGGGAGTGCATGTGCTCTTGCCGTCTCGTTTGCACCCGTTTCTCGTGCTGCCAAGATTAAGTTGCGCCATCCTGCTTTGCAATAAATTACTGCGCTTCGTGCTAGCTGTCTGCCCCGTTTGCCTTTTGTAACTTCCCCCGTTAAACACGCCGGGGTTGAAGGATTATGATACAGCTATTCATGCGCAGTGTCCGCAAGACTGTTTCACGTGTGTGTGCTGTCGCGGGTTTTGGGGAAATGGTGAGGATGTTGGGGAAAGTCTTGCGGTAGTACGTTACACGATCGGTTTTTAGGACAGGAGACGGTTTGCTTCACGCTTGTTACACTATATTTCCATCTCTCGATCGTGCTAGACACTTGTATGTGTGTGTGTTTATATTTGGGGTTGTGATATATCGTATGAAGCCGTAGACAGGGGTGCGTTGGAGGGGGTCAAATATCAACACAAGTTTCATCATACGTTCGCACAGAGTTTGTATCGATGCGGTCGTGTAGATGGAACAGACGATTAAAGCCAAACGTTGAGTGGTACAAAGAGTTTGTCGGTTTTCCTATAAATTCTCATATTAGATTTATCATTTTTTGATAAGTAAAACGTGTTCAAGACCCACAACACACAAACAATAATGAGTAGAAAATAAGTAAATTTTTACTAATCTTTCTTTTGTGCTTTTCCTATCAGCCCTTTTCTAAGCACCTAGCAAGGTTGCCGAATTCTCATGACATAATTTCTCATGCGCATAGTTTTGGGACGGAACAGAAATGAGTTTCGGTTGCGCGTGTGCGTCTAGTTTAAGCGGCTGGTGGGTTGAAACATTCTGAACTTGCGCCACATCCCACACGGGGCTGCGTTGTGACGTGGCCGTGAAATATGATTGTTGGAGAAATTTTTTCGGATCAGTTGGGAAATTGTTGGGTGAGGTTCTTAGGGACTGATGCAGAACAATGAGGTCGGAATTTACTGTTCGTGCTCGTGTTGTTATATGTTGTTCTGTTTACTTGAAACAAGCGGAGTAGCGTAGAATGTGCTATGGTTACTATAATTCAGCACTTTGAAAACTTTGTCGGATAATTGTTCAGTTAATTTTTTTAATTATTTTAGTATTAAGAAAATTAAATATGTTTATGCTTGTAGCGAACTAATAAAAAAAATGTGTAAATAAATCCGTTATTTAACTTCGAATTGCTTTATAACTTTGAGCTATTTTTCTAGTGTCGATTACCAATATATAATTGTATTAATATAAAATTTTAATCTATGGAAAGAAAATAAGCATTTTAAGTGATTAACAAACTCTACAAAAATCATTGATAAAATTGTTTGATTTTTTTATATATCTATACTAATCGATTTTTATCATTAATTTACAACAGTTATCAAGTGTTCGAAATGTATCAACCTTGGTCAACAAGTTCATCCTTTTACATCGTTTTTCATTTCTTCCATATTTCCTTCCGCACGCCATAATAATGTTTTAGCACATTTTTGTTTAAACTTTGGTAGGTACGCAATACGGCCCGGTCGTGCGAAATCCTAATACATACCTATCAAATAAAATACAGCATTTGACAAATTTTCCTTTTGATTTCGTTTGGATTCTTTAAAAAATACGTCTCAAAGCTATTTCATCATAAGAGATCATAACTTACTGTTGGTTTTACTTACCGTTTACTTTACATATGTTTTTTATTTTTTTATTTTATTCTCGTATTTCCGTTTATTTCATAAAAGCTGTCCTTGGGGAATATTAAAATCGACATAGCCTTGTTTCACTCATTACAATTCCAATTAAATTAAAAATCTTTATGTTAAACCGGATCCGTTATATTCAACGTTCAAATAAGTGATCAGAGTTTTCTTATATGTTTGGGCAGTGACTAAGGATACCGAAACAACGCAAAGTACTTAACTAAAGAAAAGTACCACCTTGAAAATGAACAATGAATATTGTATAACTTACCTTCGTATAAACGACTATTCAATCTCTGCAACATTCCATTTTTCCAAATAAATTATACTGTGGAGCCTTCTCTGAGCAACGTTCCAACGATCGCATGAGTATATTTAGCAAATCGAAATATCAAAAACAGTACCGATGGCGACAGCGATGAAGATTTGCTTTGTTGTTACTGTTGCTACCGTTTTGATTTTCCCTGCTTTTCACCATTCAGAAAACTAGCAGCACCACGCCTCAGCCAATGTGAAAATAGTCAAACCGTTCTTTCACAGCAATGTGTGCGTGTAATTTTGGAACGTGCTAGCTGTGTTTGTCTGAGCGAAGGTGAAAAATGATCGTGAACTTTCTTAGCACCACCGGTGAGCTGCTCCAACCACATCCGCCTTGCGGTAGCGTGCCTTTCGTGCAGCGAATGGAAGAAGTTGAAATAAACACAGGCAAACACGCGGCATGAAGGTGGGTTTAAAACGGTCGTTGCAAATCTGCGTTGGCCGGTCTGTTTCGGATGGAATTTCGGGACGAAAGCAAAATATCTCGCGCAACACAACAGGTGTTTTCACGTTTTTCGCTTGCATTTTTCTATGGGTGGGTAAAAATAACTATAATGAGCGGGTTGTCGCCGCGAGAATTCGGTACACTATAATACCATAGTTTTTGCATTACAGTACAAAATAAATTAAGGAAATTCAAATTTGCACTAACAAAATGAACGGATACGGATTTGAAATTTCATTGCAAAAAGACATTAATTCAAACAATGATTTTGTAAATAAAGCCTAAACGCAGCATCGCCAGCTGCTCCAAGGAAATTGTCCAATTCGTATGGTAGTGTGTTTATTACGGCAACGAGAAATGAAGCGAAGTTGTTTACAATTCAAATAGGAAGATAAAACTTTGGTGCAAATTTTCCACCCAAAAGCGTGAACATCAATGAAAATACGACCCAAACAAACGGACATGCATTGAAACGTGGCAAAAAAAAAACACCCAGCAAAACAAAGCCGCGTTTGCCCAGCAAAACACCCAGCAAAACAAAGCCGCTAAAGATCCACCAAACTTGGAGGATGAAGGGACAGTCGCTGCGATGGTAGCGTGGGGCTGCAAAGGGGCGAGCCGAATCGACCACGGGTTTTGATAATGAGAAAAGTTGCAAATGTTTTCGTCCAGCACATTTGTGCGAAAATAAACGTTTACCGTTCGCATCTGCAGCTGACTTTCCAAAACACACCATCGTTTCGAAAATGAGTTCGATCTACCGTCGACGGGCGGAGAGGAAAATATTCACGCGCAACGCTCATCGACTCAGCTGAGGAAGCTGGACTGCTAGAGCCGCCGTATGCTGTTGCTCTGCAGCTTTCGCCACATCATCGACCATCGGCAGTTTATTATGATCTGCTTAACCGCTCGCCCAGTACCGATTAGGGGTTCGAGCTTGAAACTTTCTTCCTTCAGTTCCTGGACCAGGACCAACCGGATATGTTTGCCAGCCAGCGCTGGCACCACTCTAGGGCTGGCCTGAATGAGAAGGAAATGATTATTTCGGCTTGGGAAATATATTTGTTTGCCAAAAACTTTCCTAATGCAAATCAACACAAATGGGCACGGGAGTAGGGAAAGCTTCCCGGGCCCCGGTCGGTTCTGCTTCTATGCGTGTAGAGCGATGGAGTTTATAAAGCAATCGTCTCTGGGTTTTTTAAAACCTGTTGATTAAACCGTACACCCGTCCGACCCACATTACATCATCGCTTATCGGCATCATCTCGTTATCGGCGTCTTGCCAAAGTTTGACCTGGTGCGGGCAGCGATTTGAAGAGAGAAAGTTGTTCCTGAGAAGCGGTGTACTATTGGCTGATGGAGTAGGATTCATTAAAAGTTTGCTAGTTCATTACTATTTGGAGTATGTTTTCACTTCTATTCGAGCGTATGATGGTTGGCTTCCAATGAATTGAGGTATATTCTGCTTTGAACTGTGTTTTTAAAAACTAGCCTTTCAATGATCTGTAGATTATTTTATTTTAATGAAAGAGACAGTAATAAATCTGCTCGTGTCAAAATCGAATAAATACACAATCAATCACAAGGTTTTGTAAAATTTAACTTAAAGCCAGAGATAGTAAGATGCAGCAGATATAACAAAACTACCAATGCCGTTGTTAATGTATGAAATACTTAAGTTGTTAAAAATTTAATTAAAAGTATAAGCAACAAGAAAAACAAGCAAATTATTATCAAGTAATATTTAATTATGAATTAATTAATTTAATTTAAATTATTCAAATTGAATTCATTTAATTCTTGTATTGAAAAAAACAAAAATATTAAATAAAGTTATAAAGCAACAGAAAACTTTGAAATAAGGTAAGAAATATATTTATTTAATATTTATTCACTTACATGCACTCATAAGACCTCGATGATCTACACGAGATGTTTTAAATGTTTTTTTTTTAAACTTTTTCGATCGTACCTCAATGGATTAAATTTATTGTTTGTCTGCTACATTTGAACAAATTTTTACATTACTTTTTTTTATGCTCCAAACGACAATTTTTAAGTTTAACGACGTCATGTATTTGAATATTGATATAACCAAGAATCGTATTGGTATAATTCTCTGTTCCGGAATGATAAGTCACATTCTACCAAAACTGGAAAATTGAATTTCAATATTTAAAACAACGTCATACATAAAAAGATAATTATCTATGCATCAAACCCATAAATAATGCTACTTTTGCTTATTTATTGATACATGAAGTATAAGGATCCTCTTGAACTGGTTACGTGCAAAGTTAAAGGATCCTCTTGAGCACACGTGAGTAAAAAAAGAAAAGAGAAACATTTTATTTTGATAACCTATTTGCGTAAAACTCAGTTTGATAAACTGGTTTACAAAATTCGTAGATTCAATTACATAATACTGTGCTAGATTTCAACTTTCAATTATTATTACAAACTTTTCCTTTCTTGGACGTAACTGATAATTGTGTTGTTAAAAAAAACCATACTATATTACAAACTGAAGTACATCTCACACTGCACACCTCTAAGCCGTTGCTATTTGCTATAAATAAGAACTATGATCCACAAAAGTAACGGATGGGATGGTTGGAAAACCACGGAATGTTTTCTAGCCCTTAGACCAGAGGCTATTTCACCTGTTCTCGATGGAGGTGAAGCGTTCCATTTTCATTCCCTGAAAAATTCAAGCACTTTTAATTCAATGCATGAGACAAACTTGTTCACCCTCATCCACCACACAGGCTGCCCTTTCTTTCAGTTTACATCACGTTACACAAGCACACCACTTCACCGCTGATGACGTTCTATTTTGAGTCGATTCATCCGCCCGTGCAAAAGTGTCACCGGCCGTAATTAGTGTACGCTCGTCAGGCCACGGCAGACGGGACGGGTGTTTAAAAATAGCTCATTCAAATCAACACTCCAATCCAAACAAACAGGCGCGTCGTGGTACGTAATGTGACACACGCCCAGGAAAATGGGTCGTTTCGCGGTACACAAGAATAGGGCGAAATTTCAGTGTCATTGGCTGGCCGTATTTCGAGGGGGAATAGGGATGAAGGTTTATTATTTTGGTGTTCATTAAAATGCCTGATGAAAGAAAATGAAAACTGTAAGTAAAATGCATGATGCACCACCCTACGTCACTTTGATCTGTTAAGTAAAAATAGAAAATGTGGGTTTTTTTTGTTTTGGTGCAATCAACTTACTGCAAAAAAGTGAGTAAGTGTCAATTTATAATGCATGTTCATTTATGCCACTTAATGGCATCACTTTCGGTTTTGGGGGCAATTTTTCTTTTCTCTACTGTCCCAAAAGATCAATTAGCACTCCTCGGTGAACGACAAAAAGGGGCAAACAGCGCTAGAGCATGAGCGAACTGTATGGTAGTGCTGTGGGAAAATGGATGCTCTTGTAGCCACTAGTTGAAGTATTGAATTTCTTAGCATGAAAAAACTGGCACAAGAGCGAGCTGATGAAGGAAATGCCTTGCACTAAATGGGCGCAATCCACCCCCTGATGAAGCTTGGATATGGTACACACAAAAGAGCGTTTTAGGGAACGTTCCCGGTCGTTCCCCGTAGCGTCATCGTTGTCCTGTGGTTTCACCGTCGAGTGCATCGAAGCGCACGAGATTGGCTTTGTTTCGAGCGTGGAAGTTAAATATTTACTTAGGCTGCTGATCCTTTGTAAAAAGGGTGCCTCGGGTGCCGGCGCGAGAGTGTGTCTGTTACGCTTTGCTTTCCTTCAATATTCCCGTGCGAACCATATCCGTACCCTTATCCGGTGTCGTAGCGTTCATCCCACACTTTAAAAGTACTTTATTCGAAAAAGGATATTCGAATCTTTTCACCCTAGTGTCTTGTGGCATGTTAATGGGGCAGGGTGGTGGTGGGAAAGACTGTAAAAATAATATTAAAATCGAGTAGAACGATGGCGATGAAATCAGAGCACATGAGTGCAGAGTATATAGTTCGGAAGGTGGCAGCATGGGCTCACTTTTGCCATGTACATCAAACCGATCGGTTGCCAATCGATAAGCTGTCCTTTGCATACGGAAAAATGTGTACAAGTCTTTGCAACCTGAGAGTTATTACGGTGACGATAATGAGATTGCGTCTCGAGAACAAGTACTAAGGACTGTTTTTTCCCCTAACTGCTATTGCTTAAAAAATCAAACAAATATTTCTGATGCTTTTTTAATGAAGTACAGTAATTGCAGAGAAGGCTAGCAGTGAGATTAAAATTATTTATACACAGCTCCAAACTAACTTGATCCACAAAATAATAGCATAATGGAATATCCAATTCTTTATGCATATGCGAGATTGTTATCTTTCTCTCCCATACCTTTGTTTTTCAAAATCATCGCAAAACATTCGTGGAATTATTTAACCAAGTTTTTGGCAAGGTCAAAATTGAAATATGCATCGATACATTTGAATTGCACTGATCGACAACATCCGCACATGCCCTCCCTCACATCGCTCACTGTGTGCCACAAAAGCACTAGCACGAAATAATTTTCCGCACCAATTCACTTCACATCCGGCACGGCATCAAAACAAACGAGCCATACGCGGGTGGAGGTGGCACTGTTATGATGTGACCGTGTTCACCTACGGCTCCACCGCCGCCCTTCCAAATTCATGTAGTATTGTTGCTCTGTCATTTCATTTCGACAACAATAAATCTGAAAACAAATTAAAATTTGCATAATTAATTTGTGCGAACTGGCAGGAAAGCAATAATGTAATGATAATTATTGTTGTTATGCTAGCGTACGTCTTTTTGGTCACATCGAGACAGATGCATGGTTTGTTGGAAATGAGTTGACAAAAAGGGTGGTTTTTGGGGGTGTTTTTAAAATTCTGCTGTGTTGTTTTTGGAACAACTAACATGTCGGTATTGTTTCATTTTAAGGGTTCATAGGGCGTTGTTTGTTTGTAGTTCAGTGATTACTTTACTATCTGCTCATTTGGTTATCAACATGCCTAGCGTCCCTAGCCATCTAATTTGTTTTAAAGTTCAAAACTAATCGGCTATGCATCATCTGACATGATTTGCATAGTATATTAAACCAGACCTTCTTGATGTGTTCGAATGATTGAGCACAAGCGTTAATTACGACACCAAAATGTGAATATATTAAGGGTTTTGTACCGTCATGGGGAAAGCTGAATATCTCTGTTTCTGGTTTGATGAAGACCAGTTTGTTCGTTAATTAATTTGTACCATTTATATGCTTGAATCAAACTATCTTTCTAGCTAGGTTTGTTTATTGAATACTTGAAACAACTTGTACCGCAAAGAACCAGTTTTTCTTGCTAGTCGCGTGCAAGAAAAACGCTTCCAGTCGCAGCCGAACCATTTTCCCACTCATTTAAATTCCGCCTAAAGTTATGCACCGAGCGTAACAGCTCAACGTCAAACTCAGCGGTGCTGCGGTGTTGTTCCATCAAACGAAAAGCTTTTAATGGCGCACACGTTATCCATTCCCCGTCGAATAGTTTGACGGTAATTAGTGGAAGCAAAATGAAAGGCAAAACTTAAGCCCTTCGCTTTGGTGAATTCTCGCGTATAAGGAAACTGGAACGGCTGAAAGACGGGATTATGCACATTCTCCCGCTCTAACTCATTGCGCTCTGCGTCTCGCCCGCCAGTGCTGCAGCGATGCAAAAACTAACACCTAATCATCCCCCGGTTGTCATTTGGCCTCGGTTGCTGTAAGCAAAGGCAAACAGCAAAACTTTCGCATGCCGAGGCGGCCGAGAGTTGGTGGCGTGTTTCGGTACAGCGTACATGGATAACGTTTGGGGAAGTTTTAGGTGAGTGAAAATTCACACTTTCTTGCGGCTTTCTGGAGCCTGGAGAAACTTTCCTTTCTCCTACGCGGGGACGGATTTAGTGGTGGGCTGTCGGAACCGGAACAAAGCGGTTCCGATTTCTTGCTGAAAATCTATTTTGATTCCAGATTCGATCCTTCGACAGCTCGACAGCTAATATCGGAGCCGATTCCGGAGTCTAGCGCTAAAGTATTTCCATCGGGAACATATTTTGGAAGAATCGGTCAATCTACGTTTTCTCATATCCCGCCACGCACATTTTGTAGTATGTGTATTTGCATGGTCAGGGAATACTATTTAAGCTAAATTTTGAGCAAGAGTGATGATGTAAGAGTATTGTTATTTGATCCATAAAGAAGTTTCTTTACATTAAAAAAACTTAAAGTTGTGATAAAATCAAGGCTTATGTGAACCAAAATCATTGGAAATGACCATTATTGATAAAATACGATTCCTGGTATTCATGATTTGGAATCGGATCCAATCCTTCATCTTTCATTTTTTGGAGCTAATTGGTATGAATTCGATTCAAAACTATAATTTTCCCATCACTTGAAGGGTTCTTTCGACGGGTGTTTTCTCGAGCAGTTTGCTGAGGTGTCCTGCTAAGCTTCCGGTTTGGGGTGGTACCATAATGGATGGTGGTTTGTTCATTAGTATGTGTCCTATGTGCGAGGGATTAGCGGTGCGAGGCAGCATGAGTCCCTAGTGTTAAGGTGATGCGTTAATGTACGCTAGTGCAGTTGCTGAGTCGCCGTTGAGCGGTTTATTGTTTTTTATTTTATTTGTAAAATTTTGCTGTTGAGGGAAATGAAACTTTAGCAATGTTTGAAACGATTTAGCATGAATGTGATTTTAAAAAAATATTTTACTTTATACATAAATGTGATGCCTTTCAAACTATTCCTTACTATGAATTTTTATCAAGGCGATCAAAAATTATCAAGGCGATAGACACTAGATTTAAAACATTTAAGAAACTAGAATTCGTATCATTTGAGCTGAAAAAGAGACAAGAAAAGTTTTAAAAAGAGATAAAAAAATACAACGTGTTATAAACTGAAGTAAATGTAGAAAAATGTTAAAATATTCATGGAATTTTGAGACTTAAAAGTATTATGAAATAAATTTTAGGACTAGGAGAAAACTGAAACGTCTTCCATATTAACAGGTTTTCCTTTTATGAGATTGTTTTAAAAATGTTAATTCTGACGCTGTTGTTTGAAAAAACATGAAGAAATATCTGCATATTTCTTCATGTGTTCAAAGGATTATTTGTCCCACCTGATAATTGTTGCACACACATTATTGCACAGCTGTCAATAGTGTCGTGATGAAGATAATCATTCCTTGTTACGGCAGCGACGAGCTATACCTCCGGGTTGAAGAAATTATCCACTTAACCACCAAGAGTTTTAAGTTTCAAAGCCAATTTACCTTTTTTTTGCTTGTTCTTATTACTCCATTTGTCCTATTTAATTCAGAAGAGTGAGAACGGACTTGAAAGAAGTGAATTCTTGACAGCTTTCATACCGCCATGTTCGAGACCTACTGCATAAAAGCACACTTAAGCGAGTATAGAAAAAATACATCCTTACGCCTTTCTGAAAGCCGTGCATGCACATAGAACGTGTTTTCTTGTACATTTTATTTTTTTCTCCGTTTTCCACGAACAAGCTTTCACCTCTCCAGACTGAACGGCCACCAAGCGATAGGGCAAAAGGCCACAGCTCAACGAAGCTACTGAACGCAACGTAGCTGCTGAACGTTGCATTATTTAGAAAATAATTGCAAGTGTACATTAACAGCATTTGTTATCTCAAATGACTCAATTATATGGCACGACGACATGCCACCGAACGCACCCGGCATAATCCGTTCTTCGTGTGCTGCGTCGGGCGGCCAACCGAAAGGGTAAAAATCGGGATGGAACAGGGCTTTCCACGCGCACGTACCTCGAGTGGCTGGAACAAACTGCAAGGAACTGAGAAGAAAAGAGTAAAAGTACATTGCGCGACCAAACCAGCGTCGTGTAACCTCGTTGGGTTTTGATGAGGAGATTGATTACATATGCAGTAAATACGGTGGTCGGGAAAGCAGAGTGAGTAGTTCGGTGCCGTCGTTCATACGCTGTAACCGGCTATTACCGGGGAAACGAATGTCACATCGTTGGTACGTCAACGTGCGCTGCGTGAATGTGTGCTGGTTGTTGTTGTAACGTGCTGGATACGCTTATACGTTTTTGATGAATGTGAAATGGTAAACGGTAGCTCGTAGGAACGGTTTTACGGACTAAAAACGGCTTCTTGCTTTGGGCGGTGACTTTCCTGTCGCCCGTCGACGAGCAGAAGTGATTAGTAGGATCATGCGTCGTAAGACTAGTAATTTATGTTCCATCGAGGCTGGTTATAATATTTCACCCTTCATCCTTTTATTTGGTTTATGGAGGCAATTGCTGGAAGGTATTTTAGGCATAACGTTATATTGCTCATGAGACAAGAAATACATTATACGGGTTCCATACAACATTTCATCCATTCACACTACAAGATGTAAAGAAATCTACTAAGAAAATCAATATAATTGCTCGTTTTACAAGGTCAGGGGAAGGCATTTAAATTTGTTATGGTGAAAGTGGTAGACATTATGAAAGAGAACGCTGTAGTGAAGAGCGCCGAAAAACTTCATGTTCTAGAACGAAGCTTAAGCGTATGGAATGCAATAACTCTCAAGAATAGTTTTAAAAATATTTCTCATAAAATTATCAATTTACCATTCCAATATCAGAAATCTTAACTCAAATGAAACATTAGGTTCCAGCTGTTGGATTCATGAAAGACTGGCTCTCTTTTGAAATCTCTTGGGTTTGGTCGCAGATCACTTTTTGTTGAGCTTAATTTTTATTTTTGATGTAGACATCTTTGCTTAGCGGCTCTCACCAGCGGCCCTACTAACAAATGTCGATATACGTAGGGTGGACGTGCGGATAGGTGAACACATTTTCGAAGTCGTCCAAAATTTCACCTATCTCGGGTCAAAAGTCAGCACCGACAACAGCCGTAGAAGTTGAGCTGCGCGCACGACAGCTGGCGGCCAGCCGGTCTTTCTATAG